>CM038143.1:266964861-267206434 GCA_021437245.1 Aegilops speltoides | reverse complement strand
ATAGAACATCTCTAGATTATGCATAGAATGATTAGTAGCAAAATGTTAACATAGCAACAAAATATAAGAGAATCATCAAGCAGCAGCGATATGACAAGTACTCTACTTAACAAGCTTGATGCACTCAACACACAACTCACAAAAATACATGGTTAACACCCACGGAAAGATGGCATGGCATAGATCAAAATACATGTAGACATCAACCTCATAGGATGCACACATCAATCATGGCAAAAATGACAAATGAGCAAGTTATAACAGGTTTATTGATTAACGACAATATGCACTCTTCCAATAGCATTTGGGCATCAAGGTGAGCTCAAATGAAAATGATGCAATGGAATGAAATGAAGTACTCGTTGAGATGAACAATTTGACATATTACGCACTGAAGCAGACTACGGATGCGAAGATACAATCGATGAACATGGCATGATTATGCAAATTGCTCGAGGACTTAGGCGTTTTTGAGTCAACCTTGGCTTACGGAAAACAATGATGGTCGAGGAGTTAGTGGGAGCTTCGCCGGAGGCGGGAGGAGGTGGCCAGCCAGGGGTCGGAGAAGGCAGTTCGGCAAGCGCCTCTGCGGATCGAGGCGCGAACGAGCCTGTAGAGGCCTTGAGGTCGGCCCGGCGGCAGCGAGAGTCGGCCTGGCCATGTCTTGAAGCGCGATGACGATGCAGTGAGGATAGCCCCGATCTCGTGTGAGGCAGACAGTGTGAAGAAGCGTAGGCGCCGGCCAAACGGTCAGGCCTTTCGAGCCGAAGGCGGCGATGCGAGGCGCGCCGAGCGGTATGAGCTTCGCCGGCGTAAGCTGGCGGAAGCGGCGTGAGGGCGGCCCATGCGCCAGGCAGCGGCAGCGAGATGGGCCTTGGTGTCCGATCCAGGACCCATGAACTGGCCTTGATGGAGGGGCTTGGCCGGGTGGCGCGCCTTGTTGGCTACTTGTGGCGAGGTGACATGGCTGGTGCTGATTGGTCGGAGTGAGGTGGAGGCTGGGCGTGTCCAGCCGTCGTCAGTTTATCCGTCGGCCTTGAAGGGGAAGAGCTAGGGTTTGGACTGCGGGAATTTGAGGAGGCCACATATATATAGGTAGAGGAGCTAGGAGAGTCAAATGAGGAGCGGTTTTCGACCCTTGATCGTGATCGAACGACCGAGAGCATGGAGGGAGTTTGCTGGGTTTTGGGCCACTTTGGAAGGGGTGTTGGGCTGCAACAAAGAGCTTTCACGGTTACGGTTAACCGTTGGAGTATCAACGACCTCAGATGTACGAAACCTTCTGGCGATCTACGGTGGTATACCAAGGCAGCTTAGCAAACCTCGGGCCATTCAGAAAGTTTAACACCCGCTCTGTGAGAGACAAAAAGGAGCGCCGGGAACATAGGAGTGCGGATTGCAAAAGCGGACAGCGGGGAAAATGCTCGGATGCAAAGAGCGAACATGAATCTCACGAAATGAGATGCACTGATGACATGATATGAAATGCGAGATGATGACATGGCAAAGTGCAACACATGAAGCAAATGACAAAACAATGACAACGAATAAGCTGGAAGGCACTGGCGCGTCGAATTGAGGCGTTACATCTAACAGCGAACGTCACCGCTGTTCATCTCTGTTAAATCGTGTTCTTGGTTCGGGGTAATTAAAAGTTACTTTTATTACTCACTTTGATTCTCAAGTTTTCTGGAAATCTTCAAAGGTGTTTTATTCCTCAAATCTTCACATATGAACACCTCACACCTTTGTATGCTCTTGATCCATCTCTCTAAGCACTCATTTTCTTCAAGATTCCTCAATTGTGCGGATTCTCGTCTGTACAACTCTGGAACCCTAAGACAAGAAGCTTAGTGAAATTCCTCAAGGCTCAACTGGTCAAATTCCTCAAAACTTGTCTTTACAAAAATCTTCTAAGAAGCATATGACCTCTCCAAATTCCTCGCACCTACACTATGTTCATAGGTACTCATGTCGCTGCTGAATCACTAGGTTCTCATAACTTAACTCATTTGCAGCGTTCCTCGAAGAAAAATTGCATACTTCTTGAGTGTTCAATTGTTCAAATTCCTCATCTGAAGAAAATGGCTGAAGGAAAGAGACCGAGAAAGGAGGAAAGAAAGCGGAGGTCATGACTGCTTCGAGATCCCGATGAAATATACAAGGATTATTGCACACTGATGAAGCCAAGTTTGGCGAGAGAACAAAAACCAGCGCAAAGTGCGCATCCGGAGAGATTGAGCGAAGATGGGCACGAGAATGGAGGGAATATCGATATGTTACTCTAAGTACATGAAGAATTAAGTCTTAAATCCTCCATGCCCAAAAGCTCCATTGGCATTTTGGCAGTATGGTGATCCCACCACATCAAGCGTGGTGAGGACTTTCTGAAGAATGGGCTAGGGCGCCAAGCAAAGCGGCAAGACAAGCCAAGGAGGCGATGAGGAAATTCAATGAGGATTACGCCGCTGCTGCTGCTGCTGCTGAGACCTCGGTCAAGCCGAGAAATCAATGCCGAAGAAGCCTGCTCGTAAGCCAAGTGCTTCACCTTTAGCGCCCTCACGGCCAAGTTCTCGGCTGCGCCCTCACGGCAAATTCCTCGGCCGCTCTTGCTCCACCAAAGTCCTCGGCAGCTCCCTCAAAGTCCTCAACTCCTGTGCATCGGCTACATGCTAAAGGACTCGGGGTTTCTCAATTGCTACGGTGTCTCAGCAAGTTCCTTAGCTGCACCAATGTCCTCATCGAGCCCAACTCTGCTGAAGACAAAAGCAACAGTGGGCCAGCGGTCCTCGGTCAAGTCCAAGAAAAGCAGGTTGCCTTCAAGTGCCCTCTGAAGATGAGGCCTCACGATGAAGAACTTGCTGAAATCATCGAGACAAACAAGCAATGGCCGCTAGAGCCAAGGGCACATCTGTGCCCACTGCTTTTGGATCGAAGAAGATCCTTGACTACATTGACTTATGGCATCGGGATCCCAACACTCCAATGCACGATCTGCCTCGACTCCTGGTCAAAGTCATATCTTGACCCATTTCATCTCTCAGAGAAATGGAAGTTTGAAAAGGCTCGTGAGATAAAGAGGCTCGAGCTAGAAAGGAGAAGCGAAGAAGAGCGTTGTCGGACTAACACGAAGAACTTCTCAAGGCTCAATCTGAGATCTAAGCCCTCGGCAAGGACTTGATGCATACAATGCTGATTGGCAAGGAGCCAAAGTGAGATTAATCAACTTTGACGAAGAAAATATCAGCTATTCAGACCCCCATCATAACAAGAAAATCCTCGGGTACTGCAAGCTCTGCTCAACTATTTGAAGAACATGCTAGCACGCTGATGACTCTCAACCTGCTGATGAAAACACAAGTTCGAGGCTGATGACCCCATCCCGGTATTGAAGAGCTGTCGGGGCATCCACTAGTGGTGCGCTGAAGAATCTGAAGAAATCAGGCATTGCATCAGCTGCGCTGAAGAAAATCAACCACAGTCCTCGGCTCCTCCGTGCCAACACCAACTCCAATTCTTCCATACGCCTATGAAGTGAAGAAGACCAGAGCTGAGAGCAAGCTGCGTTGAAGAAAAGGAAGGCATCGGTGTGTCAAATTCTTTGGCTGCGAAGAAAATGAAGCCGATGACCAGCTAAACGAAAATCCTATTGATGCCGTTCGATTTCCTCCATGTCATCTAAGAAATTGTTCCTTATGGAAGACTACAAGATCCCATGCGGATATGATGAAGAAAATCATTCTCTTGCTACTTTAGAGCGGTTTGATGAAAAATTGAAGTGGAAGCATTCCCTTCAGCATGATCGTTCCTCACCTATGCCTCGGTTCATAGGTGAAGAGGCTGGTGTTGAGGAAATTGAAAATGAAGATTAAGATGTGGATATTGGATGCACTACACCAGTGATGAATGATGACTTTTGGGAAAGTCAGCATCCCAATACTCCTCTCTTCACTCCTATCCAACAAATCCCTCAGTCCCAGGCAACCACTGTTCAAATAGAGTGCGAAGAAACTCATCCCACATAAATACATTCATGAAGAAATTCCATCCGCTAGTCTTTGAAGAACACCTGCTGCTGCTGATCCCCAAACTGCACAGAAGAGGAACCAGAAATTCCTCGGCTGAAGCACAGAGATCGTGATTCACGAGATTGTCTGCAAATCAACGACACTCCTCTGCCCAAGCCGAAGAATCCGTTCTCAAGCAAGCAAAATTCAAAATTGAAGACTTCTTTTACGAGCATGTGTTCTTCACGATTATAATCCATATGACTTCTGCTCGCATAAAGAAGAGGCATTTACGGACTGCTACTCAAGCCAACTTCTATTCCTCGGTGCTCTTTCACAAGGACAAAATCTTGATCATGCACATATTCCTCACGTGGATATGGCATCTACGCCATGCTTGAGCGAGTCCTCAAAGTTATTCACGATGCAGGTCTCTTGAACTTACTTGCGATATACGTGGTTGGAATGAAGAACTCATTCTTTAGTTCTATGCCACCTGCATATCCTTGGAGGCTGAAGATATCAATTCATGGGTGCTGGATTGGATGACCGAAAACACTCACTATAAGGCACCAGCAACTGAATTGCCGTGTCCTTCCTCTTGATCCTCCCCATGACGATGCCGTTGCATCTACAATGGTGTGGTGACAAATCATTATATGCAAGTGCTCATGAAACCTTTGAAGCCGAGCCGGGCCCTCGAACCAAATTCCTCATCAAGGAATTGCTTTATATGCCTCGGACTGTCTATCGAATCTGACGAAGACAATGAGTCCTATCAAAACTCGACTCAAATGATGAAGATGTCGTTGGCATCATGAAGAACATGCTTTTCAACATCATTCATGGCGTTCGTCAACTTCCATGATTTCTTCATGAGGACTCACGGCTAATGTTGCTATGTCACCTTTATTTGAAGCCCTATCGCCTTGGATTATGAGATTCATAAGGGCAAGATCTTCCTTTGAATTACAAAGGCGACACTCACGAACCATGGTAGCTACTTGCCTCCCATTGAAGTCCTCAAGCGACCGGTTTCATCATCGATGATAAAGGCAAAGGCAGCTGCTGTGATCGATGAAGGCACTCGTCCATTGGATGGTCAATTTCGTCAGGCTACATCTTATTCTACCAATGGCGATTACGCCACACATGATTACGCATAAATACCTCGGTGAAGCAAAAGCCTCAAACCACAGCTCGAGGTGATGGTAGCGTAGTGAGTTACTCCTCGGTCTTCATCGAAGGTTGATCGCAATCACAAATGGGTGAAGCGTCGGTTTCTGCAATTCTTCAAACATGACCTCAACACATAATGCGATGAAGAAGAACCGATATCACCTTCATGAAACCCTCAACACTTACTGAGGCTATTCTCGCTCATGTATATTCAGCGGAAGGCGAAGACTATGGGTCTCCGAGGAAGCATTTGGTGATGCGCACCACCTCGAAGAAATTCAAAGAGTCAAAGTTCTGATCGGTGGCCAGCTCTTATTCTTCATCGCGTGGCCCGATGAGCATGAAGATTTGGGCGACAACTGCGGCAGGCCCTACTTGAACAGAACAAAACAGCAACTGGCGCTCCTCCATCAACTTGAAATTCTTGAGGCGTTAGTCCTTAGTTTACGATCCTTTTGGTCATTTGATGACAAAGGGAGAAATCTGAGTTAGTCTTCAAGCGGGTTTTTTATTATGGGCGTTTTGTTAAGTTACAACTCTCGTTCTATCGAAACTTTTTATTGGATCGAGTTGTAATCTTAAAAACCGATGGTGCTCTAATACTTTTAGACGGTGCATGGTGCTCGACTTTTGATGCCTTTGTGCCACGATACTTTGATGTGTTATTGCATGCTTATTCGCCGTTAATATTATTGCATATCTGAATCTCATCGAGCACCATATTCATCATGCATTTCAAATTCTTCATATTATATATCAAATCGTGTATGAATTACAAGATATAGAGAGATCTCCATGATTCAATTCTTCAAATGTGCATTGCCTCAAAAGCAAATTCCTCACTATGCACATATTAGGGGGAGTTCTTCTATATCTTGCAATCAAATCCTCAATATCGATATTTACACTTCATATATTTATCCCGTTGAAAACTTAACCTATGTTGTCATCAATCACCAAAAAGGGGAGATTGTAAGTGCATCTAGTGCCTTAGTGCTTTTGGTGTATTGAAGACTTATAGGTTAAGTATTTGTGATATCGTTGTGAGTGTTCACGAGGTCTATAAGTCTATGAGGAGTTCTTGTTGAAGACTTTGATATTACGAAGACTTTGAAAGTGAAAGAATTTGGTGTGACCTTGAAGACTTGGTATTCACTTGAGGAACATGAAGCGTGAAGACTTTTGTTTTTGTAGTTTCATTTTCTCTTCCTTGAGTCATAGGAAACACCGTCTTTGTTAAAGGGTCGAGAAATACTAAGGAAAAATTTCCATGTGATGCTCAACTCAAAATCCTACACCTACCAATCCCTTGAGTGAAGCCATTGGAAATCTCATACTGATTCATCAAGTTCTTGATGTGAGAGCGCAGTTCTTCTAGTCATGATGACTTCTTTCTGGCCGAGGAGTTAAAATCGCATGATCTTGAATTGCCTACGATGAGAACATGATAATACGAGGAATTTGATTGTCAAATTTCCGACCGTTCTTTGTCTTCTTGGCTTGGCTGTCAAAATATCTTATCCACCTAACGTCATATCATTGAAGGGCATTTATGTGTTATCATGTCGAGCTGCTCCCTAGGCTATAAATAGCCGCCCCATACAACCACTAGTCGGTTGGATGCTCAGAAGAGTTGACACTTGTCATTTGAGAGCAACCCATCCTCCAGGGACTTTGGCGAAAATCATCAAGTGAGGAAAATCAAAACCAAACCCCCACAAACCCAAAGTGATTGAGCATCAGAAGAAATTGATCCAGCGTGGATCCGGCGCTTATTACCTTTGAAGGCATGCTTCTTCAGACGGTTAGGCGTCAAGGTCTAAACATCAAGAGGAATTGTGGATCGCCGAGTGACCAAGTCTGTGAAGGTTTGGAAGTCACTGAAGACTTACCACGAGTGATTGGGCCGAGACACTGTGTGGTCTTAGTTCAAGGAGAATCTGGTGAGGCTGGGTGTCTGAGTTGCTTGACTCGATGTTGGGTGTCAGGGACTGCGTGTCCTCAAGTTTAAATACTCAGCCGCTCCAACAGGACGTCTGGCAAAGGCAGCAGTTGGAACTGGTTTACCAAATCATTGTCTTCACCAACTAACTGGTTCTACTTCCTCAACCCTTCCATTTCCTCATTCTTGTGTTGAATGTTGTTCATATATGTGCTTGAAGACTTTGACTGAAGACTTTCACAAATTCCTCAGTTCAATTTCTTCAGTCTGTTTTACTTCATCTTGTTATCATGTGTTTACGCTTTCTGTACTCTGTGCTAGTATTCATTTCATCATGATGACTATGTTTGTATCCTGTTATGTTTACTTCTGAGTACTTATTCCGCTGCAAGTAGTTCTTCGCTAAGGAATTTCCTCACCAGCAAATTCCTCAATGAAGAATTCATAAAAATCGCCTATTCACCCCCCCCCCCTCTAGTCGATATAATGCACTTTCAGGGAGCTACAAACATCTTACAAGCCCCCGTGGTGTATATTCTTGGCCCCTCGCAGGAACAAAAGACGCGAATCCTAAGGAGTCCTAACTCTGAGGGCCATCGCGGAGAGCAGCATCATCAATAGTGGGCGCTTGAGCACCAGCGCCAACCCCATCGGATCGAGGCGGCGGCGGCTGTGAGCCGTCTGCTCAGGGCAGCCTTGAGCTCGGGGCTCGTAGCTGTCGTCGCTCGTCTCCGGAGTCGCGAAGAGCTTGGCGGAGTCACTGGATCCTCCGGCACCCCCATCGCCTGAGGAGCAGCCAAGGGAGCGGTTGGCCGGCCTCTGTCTCGCCTTGCGAGATCCGACCGCCTCTCCCGGGGCAGCACTCCAGCCGGCGACCCTCTGCATCGAAGACCTTGAAGGACATCACCAAAGCACCGTCGTATTCCAGATGGATCACGAGGGCGCCCCTTGTCCTGCAGACCCAGGCGATCTCGCCCCAGCCTCGAGTCATGAAAACCTCGCTCGGGGCAACGACTGCGACCTCTGCCCCGGTCGCGAGGGTGCTGCAGCCAAAGCCTAGGGGTTCCCCCAATGGGATGTGGGCGAAAAAAAGGGGAGCGAATCCAAGACTTAGGAGGCGTGGCGGTATGCTCACGAACTCTCGGCGGAGCCCTCGGTGTGGACTCGGGGGAAGGCGCACACCGCCGTGACCATTTGGCGCCGGCAGGCGCCGCCCGTGGCGTTGGCGTTAGCTCCTTGAGCCACCAATATCTGCGTACAAGGGAAGAGGAACCTGGTGGTGGCGCTCACACGGGGTCTTGGCGCTTCTGGCGAGTGCCCTCGCCCGACACGAGCAAGCAAGCTAGCTTCTTGAAGCGGGTCGAGGATCCTCTTGGGAGCTTTTCCCTTCTCTTCGGGAGAACCGGCGGATCGGACCATTGCAGCAAGGCGGAGCAAGGCCGGGGAAGGAGGAGAAGCGAAGGATAGGCGGAAGGCGCATGCTAGTTCCGTGCTTATAACCAGTGAAGGCCAACCGTCGACCTCGAGGATCGCGGTAATCATGACTCACTCTATGTACGAGGGACTTGTCGAATCCGTGCAGTTACCAAGGTGTCGTGGGAAGCGGGGCGCCACGTCAATCAACCGCCACGTGGCGCCCAAGGCCGCAGGCTGTTAGGGCCCATGCAGCCGCCTGCCCTTCGCCTCTCTGCTCGAGCCAAGTTGAGGCGCCGTGGGCCGAGGGCTCTGTCGGCGTTCAGGAATGGGGTCCCAGACTTGCCTGCACTGGCCTCTGGCGTGGCTCAAGGAGGCCAGCCAGCCCATCTTCATAAGCATAAACTCAAGACCCTCGCGAGGCAAGCCTCATGAGGCGGACGACAAGAGCTTCCTCGGGCACGGCCTCATCAAGTGGGTTCGTGAGGAGGCGGAGGCTCAAGGCGGGGTACCTCGCGAGGTGCCCATGGCCTAAGCCATGATGACCAAGGGTGCAGGTCAGGCGCCAGCCCGCATGATGTCCTCCTTTCCTCTTTGGTGCAAAGGAGCAAGCGCGAGCGGGAGCATCAAGCAAAGGCATCCATTTGATTACCTTGAGTTCAAGACCAGCCCAGCGGCGAAGTCATTGTGGAGCCAGCAGGCATCACCACGAGCCTTTGTGAGGCGAGGACCAAATTTAGTCGGGATAAGTGTGCCCGATGTTCCCCTTCAAAATGGCCAATTGTTGGTGCCCTTCCGCTCAATATTTGGGAAGAGGCCGGGGCCTTGCCTTATAAATTGGACTAGCCACCCCGAGGTAGGGCAATCTGGACCTGACCTAGCCATTGGGATCCTCACCAAGAAACCATTAGATAGGCGATTGAACTCCTCCTAGCAGTTAAATGCACCAGCCAAACAGACTCTGTGAGGCTGTTCTTCCTTATGTGTTCATCATCAGCCCAGAGGCAATCCACCACACACACCTTTGGGTAGGTATTACACCACAATGGTGGCCTGAACCATATAAATCTTGTGTCTCTTGTGTTGTTACATTTGGTAGTTTAGATCCTAGCGATTGACGAGGAGCAAGCGGCGAGGTTGAATCTCATGGCGCACCTGATTCGAACCTCAAGGGTGCGGGAACCCGAAATCCGACGAGGCTCCTAGGTTTTCGGAGGTGATGCCAGCAATGAGAAGGTGTGAAAAATAAAAAAATGGAAATATTATAAGCCGACATTATATGACCGAAGATGATGCAAATAAGACCCGAAGACAAGCCTCTAGAGGATAAAGATTGACATGAATAAATTCAAATCAATATGGAGGCTAATGTTGGGGATATAACCACGTAATATGTATGGTGGGTCATTATGGGTGTCAAAACCGGCGGATCTCGGGTAGGGGTCCCGAACTGTGCGTCTAGGCGGATGGTAACGAGGAGACAAGGGACACGATGTTTTACCTAGGTTCGGGCCCTCTCGATGGAGGTAAAACCCTACATCTGCTTGATTAATATTGATGATATGGGTAGTACAAGAGTGGATCTACCACGAGATCAAGGAGGCTAAACCTAGAAGCTAGCCTATGGTATGATTGTTGTAATGTATGTTGTCCTACGGACTAAAGCCCTCGGATTATATAGACAGGAGGAGGCTAGGGTTACAAGTCGGTTACAATGGTAGGAGATCTACATATCCGTATTGCCAAGCTTGCCTTCCGCCAAGGAAAGTCCCATCCGGACACGAGCGGAGTCTTCAATCTTGTATCTTCGTAGACTTGGAGTCCGGCGGATAATGATAGTCGGCTGTCGGACACCCCTAGTCAGGACTCCTCGGTAGCCCCTGAACCAGGTCTTCAATGCGATAAGTCCGGTAGCGCATAATGTTCGGCATTGCAAAGGCGGGTTCCTCCTTGAATAATCCAAAGAAGATCATGAACACCGGGATAGTGTCAAACTCTGCAAAATAATTTCCACATTCCACCGTAGAGAGAATAAATATACATTAGCTCAATCTGCGGCGTATTATGCGGCGTGACATCACACACATAACCAAGCCTTTGTTTGAATCGTTTTTACTATACCACCTCGCACGTTTAGCGGCGGTTTCCTTAACACGTCTTGTCGAGCGAGATCGTGTTCCCCTTATTCAGGATCCTCATCAATACGGACGTGGGTAACCCCGCGCCATTGATGGTGGCGCTCGGGAGATAGCGAGTTTTACCCGGGCGGTGGGGGCGCATAGTTTTAAGTCCGCCTATATATAAGGGATAAGATTCACCTTCTCACCTCGCCTTCTTCCTCCTTTGCTTATCCATCTCGCGCACTCAAGCTCCAACGCCCAAGCTTGCGCATCTCGCCTCGACCTTCTCCGAATATGTCGGGGCGGGAGGTAAATGGTTAGCCTCCACCGCTAAGGAGGAGGACATCACCAAGCTGCTTGCGCGGATACCTTTCGGCGATATCGCGCATTGGCTGCCGACGAGGGCAGCTCATCCCTACCTGGGCCTCATGAGAGGTCGTCTTCCTCCCCACTTCCTCCATGAATTTGGGCTTTCCGCTCCATCCATTCATCCGGGGCTCATGGTTTACTACGGCTGGATTTCCATGATCTGGCGCCGAACTTCATCCTCAACATCTCGGCGTTTATCGTCGTGTGTGAGGCCTTCCTCTGCATCAGCCCCACTTGGCTGTGGCTCAAGACCTTCAACGTCAAGCGAAGGTTGTGAAGAGACGCATAAGCGGAATCTGGAGGCTCCATGTTGGGCAAATTGCCCAAGGTCCCTTAGCTCGAAGGGGCCTTTGTGGACTCCGTCAAGGGGTGGCAATCGGGGTGGTTCTACATCACCGAGCGCGCAAGCCCACATGGTGGCGGCCCCGAGTTTAGATCTGGCATCCCCATGCAGCTCACCTCTGGAAGAGAAGGGCTTGAAGTGGGGCAATCCGGTGGAGGTGGCGGGACTCGAGCCTGCATCAAGAAGATGGTGAGCAATAAGCTCGGGCTTGTCGGCGTGATCCAAGTCATGCTCATCCGTGGATTCTCCCATGCCAAACGGGCATTCAATTTGTGGGAGTTCAATCCGGAACAACACCAGGCGCTAAGCGGGCTCTTGATACAACATCTGAAAGGCGCTGGAGGTGCTGTTCAAGGCGCCGAAGCCCCGCATCGCGATGGAAGATCGCGGATTCAGCTCATGATATCAAGCGGCGAGGTAAGTGATTCAACCCCATCACGGGACACTTGTGACAATTAAATTAACTTTTAGTGGGGTTTCATTCTGCCTCTTCCTTTGGCGGGAATGGATGGAGAAGGCCAAGCTGCTTATCAGCCCGGCTCCCATGCGAGAAGACCAGTGGGCCTTGCCTCGCAGGGCTGCTGGTTCCGGCACCGCCGCGTGGTGCGGAGAAGAAAAACCAAGAAGGTGGCGCGGGGACTCGAAAGAGTTCCCATAATCAGCGTCTCGATGGCGGCGAGACTCCTCCCGAAGATGAGGAGGAGTATTCTCTCCGGAGGAGGAAGAAGAAGAAGGCTTCCCCAATCGGGGAGGCGAAGGTCAGAGGAGAACCATCCCCTGGACGGTTTCGCCAACACCAGCGTTGGCGAGGATGAAGTGGCCTCAAGGGCTAGGCGTCCGGCAAGATCGTAAATATCCGGGTCCTTGATGTGTAATTTCTTTTATGTCGCGTAGTGTCCCTCTAATGCCGCGTTCATCCGTAGTCCGGCCGATGATGATCTTCCGCTGCATCAGCGGGTCATTAGCCTCGTCGGATGTGAATTCCATCGACTTCCTCTACCCCGGCGCCCGATGAGGGGCGCCGAGGTGGGATCGGAGAGGACCCATCGGGAGGAGGCTTTGGAGGCGCCGTCGAGCAACCTCCGGACTTTGTGCGGACTCTACATCGGAACCCATGATGGTTCGAGTCAACAAGCGGCCTTCGAAAGAAGGGCAGGACCGTGACACGGCGGCCTCCGTCCAACGGGCGCGGATAACGCTTGAGGCGCAAAAGGTGCTTCCATCGAGGAAGAACACCGCACTATCATGAGTGCGGTGATTGAGAAGGTTCAGCTCGCTAAGGCGGGGTGACGAAGCTTCTGCAGCAGCCTTCTACGAGCTTTGAGGTAGAAGTTAAAATTATGTAATGTAATACGCATAGACGGTAGCCCACGATGCTTAGTTCGGTGTTCGGAAAGAAAAGTTGGGTGAGGATCTAACAAGATATCTGAGGTTGCCTAAAATATGTCAATATGGGTTTGCGGGCTCTTTGCTGCTGACCTCTGCGCAGCTTGCGGAGGTCGATGTCTTGAAGAAGGATCTCGGCGGTCAGAGCAAGAGCTCGGCCATGCAAAGCAGCTCGAGGAAAAAGAAGGTGAGTAACACCTCTTTGAATAAGTACCTTCTGAGAAAAGGATTTTGGTTGCAAATAAAATTAACAAGGATAAT
This sequence comes from Aegilops speltoides, assembly GCA_021437245.1. NCBI lineage: Eukaryota > Viridiplantae > Streptophyta > Magnoliopsida > Poales > Poaceae > Aegilops > Aegilops speltoides. The sequence goes on along the minus strand of CM038143.1, from coordinate 267,193,414 downwards.
ATGTGTATTGCAGGGCCACTAACGAGGTGGCAGCCCGAAGGATCTTGTGTCATGACGAGCATGATCTGCGGCCATGAGCAACTGGCGTGAAAAGCAAGAGAGCGCGGGTGGCGGAAGTTGGCAAAGCTCGAGGCTCTCATGGAAAAGCATGAGAGTTTGGGGCGTGACTCAAACTCGAGAGTCGAGCTTGCCTCGGCTCTCAAAAGTGCCAAATCCGCCAAGGCCGAGGCCCATAAGGCCCTTGAGGAGGTTGAAGATATAAAGAAAATAGCGGCGGGTAAGGCATTTTTCATGCGAGCAAGCATGTTAATGTAAAATACGATACTTACCGCGTTCGGAGCTCTCGAGGCGTTTGCAGATCTGCCGCGTAGTGCATCCGATGCCGCGCATTCTATCGTGGCGAGGAGGGCTCGGCGGAAAAAGTCTTCGGTCTCGGTATCTTTGGGCGGACACCGATGCCCCCAAGCGACCAGTGAAGCGGTGGTCGAACTCCTAAGGTAGTGAAGAGGCCATGAAGGGTCTTATAGTGCGGCTGTGGCTGGACAAGCCATGCACAGGAGCTACTTTGGCCTCGTCTGGCGGTTGGTGAATGCATGCCCTGGCTGGATGTAATCAAGCGCTCACTTTGTATTGGCGCTCGTCGGGCCTTGCCGCACAAAGTACAATGGGGCAAGTTGGATGCGAGAAGCTTCTCACGGACCCACCGCGCGCCAGGCAAGAATTATCGCGCCGGAGAAGTATTATAAAATTGTCCTAAAGGAGCCTGCGATATTGCGGATGAGTGCCCTCGAAATGTAATCTTTGAGTGAACTTCGCTATGTATTTATCACATGCGCTGAAAACTTCGTTCATATCGCCATGAGCAAACGCTTGTTTAATTTAAAATATTACCTTACATGCGGCCGTTTGTAAAATCGAGAGATGGCAAGTCGTTGGCTTCAGCCCCAAGCCACAAGTCTTTGGGGTGTTGGGATAAACTTGAGCACTCTTGTTCCCATTTTTGGGTCCATCTAGGGAGGCGCTCAACCACGACGAACAAGACAACGGACTTATAATGCTTGAACACTCTCACTTAGCCATAGAATTCTATAATTTAAATTTAAAGTGAAGCCCTGGTATTCGGAAGACCGAATCTGAGGCGCTATCCACATTAAATCGGACATTATCAGGAACTTCGCTCGAGTGGCGTGAGTCTTTAGGACCCGAAAAAACAGTCGAACAGCGACAGATCTCGCCTTATCATGCCATCGAGTTTAGCTTTCTCCTTTGAGGCGCTCGCCCGGCTCAACCGAGGCGCAATCGCGATGGTTCTCCTAGTGCCACCTTAGCCCGTGAGCGGGCGTAAGGCACCAAAACGTGGGGCGGGCAAACCCAACTATTGACCCAAGACATGATTCGAGCCGATTCATATAATGCTATAAGTTGGAGGTGCTTGCACTTGTGAAAGGTTTAGGACTTTATCACACCATAATTTGAAACGAAGCCCTGGCGTATTAGTATACCAAAATAAACATGTCCCCCTCGAGGATGAGCTGCGACTTGGTGTATATAATCGAATTTAATGCTCGTAATTGAGACCACACAATGTTCGTCGTGCGGCCTTCTTTAGTCACCGATTGTTGCATCATGAGTTGGCGGGTTCGCCACCAGACGAATGAGCTTACTGGAGTCTGTGTACACAAAGTAGTAAAGTGAAAAAAAGAAAAGAAGGAGGACACTTGCGAGCCTGGTGTGGTCGAGCCGCACTCTAGGTCCATTGTGACCGTGCCCTTCCCTGCGCCCATGGTATCTCCAAAGCGTAATGATGTCTGTGCGGAGGGTTTTTTCTTGATCATGTTGGCGAGGTTGGGGCGCATTGCTACATGCTCGATCACGCCAGGTGGTCTTGATTGGCATTGCTCCGGGCGCGTTTCGCTGTATCCGGCCTTTTAACGGCCGGGCTCGAGAATTGCCTTAAGAGGCTGCTCTGCACTTCCGCCGCGAGAGCCACTGTATGTTCCTCCGTTCGGAGGGAGCATTCCGTATTCCCATTGACCGTGATGACTCCACGAGGGCCTGGCATCTTGAGCTTTAGGTATGGATAATGCGGCACCGCGTTGAATTTTACCAAGCGCGTTCGTCAAAGCGAGCGTGATAGCCAGCTTGAAACGGGACTATGTCGAAGATTAACTCTTCGCTCCGGAAATTATCAGGGGATCCGAAGACCACTTCGGTGTGGTGAGCATGCTGGTTGGCTTCCACTCTGGGATGACACCTTTAAAGGTTGTCTTTGTAGGTTTAATCCTTGATGGGTCTATGCCCATTTTGCGCCTTGTATCGATAAAAGCGGTTCAGGCTACTACCGCTGTCCATCAGGACTCGTGAGTGAAATCCGCCGGCGATTGGGTCTAAGACCAATGCGGCGAATCCACCATGGCGTATGCTGGTGGGATGGTCTCTTCGATCGAAAGTGATGGGACAAGAGGACCATGGATTGAACTTTAGGGCGTTAGCTCCATCGCATAGGCGTCCACGAGTCGCGTTCCTCTCCCTCTTGGGTATGTGGGTCGCATATATCATATTCACCGTCCGCACTTGTGGGGAAACCATTCATCCTCTGTTGTCGGTGGTGGGTCTCTTCCTCGTCGTCGCTGTTTAGCCCCTTGTCATTGTTTTTGACAATTAACTTGCGGCCTGTGAACACCCAGCAATCTCTATTGGTGTGGTTAGCTGGCTTCGAGTGCCATGTATCGGCATAAGCGGTCGAGTATTCGGTCAGTTAGGCCGGACCGGAGTGGTTCTTTTGAATGGCTTCTTCCGTGGCGGGTTTAGAGCCTCGGAATCCGGCATTGGTATAAATATCCTCCTTATCGTCACCGTTAATCGGCGCTTGTTTTTGTTTCGGCGTGACCTGCCGTTGTTGTCCTTGGTATCCGGACTTCCAGAATTTTCACGGAGCTTGTTGCTCTGGGCTAGGCTTCTGTCCTCTCCGCGCATAGCGGGTCATTAGCGATGTGAGGCTGCTGAATAATGTGGCTTAGGTCGCCGCGTACGGTGGTCGCATCGTGCCTGGAAGTTGTCAGGAATCGGCTTCAGGTCTTCCAACACCAATTGACTCTGCGGGCAAGCTGTTTAGCCAATGCCGAGCTGGTCCTTTAAGCGAGTGGGAGATACTTGATGGCATGGAGATCATCGCATGAGCCATATGGATGTGGAGAAGATAGTCTTGATCCAAACCATGAGAAGTCTGTTGTGCCATCGTAAGATTCGATGTTCTGAGTTTAAACCCTTGAGGATCTGGTGATCCATTACTTCGTCGATGAAGCATAGAGGTGTCTTGGCGCCTACTGTATTGAAAGCGATATCGCGGCGCAGCTTGAAGAGTGTTATGCTGCTGTGTTCGGCCCGGTCGGGGTTATTGTATCCGCGCGGCGGTATTAGTGTGGAGGGTCGTGGCGCCCATGTGATCCGTAGATGGATCTGGATTGCCTTGCCTTGTCCTCAATATGTCTGCGCAAGTCCGGTAGCGTTCCCTCTTGGCCGTACTTTTGGAGGCGTCTGCGAGTACGATCTTAGGCTGGGGGCTGGATGCCTCTCTGTCAAGACCGCAGGCGGTCGGTCGACCATATCGTGCCTTTGGTGATGGAGTATGTATGCTTCCTCCTCTAATGGGGAGCAGCTTGCATCTTAGGTAACTTTTGGAGGCGTTCGAGTTTATACTCTTGACGCGAGGACCTCGGTCCATCGATCGGCCCTACGCTTGAAGCGCTCTTGTTCGGCCAGGATCCTCAGTGCTGACGAATTCATCATCGTTGAGGCTTGCCGTCTTGGAGGGAGGCATATAGTTATGATCCTCAACCTCTTCGAAACGCCGCCCTCTCATGAGGGCTTGCTTACATCCTCCTGCTGCTGAGTCTTCTTTGGAAGGATTGTCTTGACACTCTCGGAGTATTATTATCTCTGTGCGGAATCTCCATTCTTGCTGTGGCGGGATTTAAATGGCGCTCTTAGCGGCGTCGGCGTTTGGGCTGTTTCTTTAGAGTCTGCCTCCGCTGCTTCTTCGCCATCCCGACTTTTGGGTGTCCACCATATATATGTCGTATGGCGAGGTGGTCTTCGATTGCCTGTGGCGCTGGTTCTGATAAATCTCCGGCATACGTCGTCCATAAGCGTCGATGTCGTCGGTCGAGTCTAGCATGTCGGTTAGATCATCGGCGGTGGCTACAAAGTGGGTGGTGGGTGGGCTCTGAATTTCTTACGTCGTCCGTACCCGACCATCTGGCCATAGTCCGGCCGGGACTCTCCTAATAACGAGAGGTGCTTTAGTGAATTCAGGATATCGCCAAAAGCGAAGTATTGAAAGATGTCATGGCGGTGAATTCCATAACGGCGCCCAATCCGAATCGATTGGTAGAGGCGCGGGAGGTTCGAGTCCGACGAAGGAGTCGGCGCCTCGGAATCCACGAGTTTCATGAGGGACAAGATTAGTGTTCGGCTCCATCGCGGTGGATAGAGCGCCGCCACAGGCCTTTGACCGATTGCAGAGCTAGATCATGCCCGTCGTCCGAGTCTTGCGTAGCGCTTGGCTGTGGCTCGAGTCCGTCGAAGATCAAGTCTCCGCGGATATCGGCCGTGAAGTTTAAGCTTCGAATCGACTGACGCCGGGGCGTAGCTTCGATCTGCTCGGATGGTCAAGTGAATTGGCCCTTGATGCGAAGCCGCCCGAATACGAAGATCTGTCCGGGGAGAAAAGTCTCACCCTGGATAGTGTTGTTTGTTGAAGATGCCATCAAGCCTATCGGTGAAGACACAGAGGAACTCTCAATGAAAGCACCAATGTCGGTGTCAAAACCGGCGGATCTCGGGTAGGGGTCCCAGGCTATGCGTCTAGGCGGATGGTAACGGAGACAAGGGACACGATGTTTTACCGGGTTGGGCCCTCTCGATGGAGGTAAAACCCTCGTCCTGCTTGATTAATATTGATGATATGGGTAGTACAAGAGTGGATCTACCACGAGATCAAGGAGGCTAAACCTAGAAGACATCCTATGGTATGATTGTTGTAATGTATGTTGTGTCCCTACGGACTAAAGCCCTCCGGTTTATATAGACACCGGAGGAGGCTAGGGAATTACAGTCGGTTACAATGGTAGGAGATCTACATATCCGTATTGCCAAGCTTGCCTTCCACGCTAAGGAAAGTCCCATCCGGACAGGGGCGGAGTCTTCAATCTTGTATCTTCGTAGTCTTGGAGTCGGAAGGCGATGATAGTCGGCTGTCGGGACACCCCTAGTCGAGGACTCCTCGGTAGCCCCTGAACCAGGCTTCAATGGCGACAAATGCGGTAGCGCATAATGTTCGGCATTGCAAGGCGGGTTCCTCCCTTGAATAATCCAGGGAAGATCATGAACACCAGGATAGTGTCCGGCTCTGCAAAATAAATTCCACATTCCACCGTAGAGAGAATAAAATGTACACAAGTCCAATCTACTAACGTATTATGCGGCATGACATCACACCGCTACCAAGCCTTTACTTGAATCATTTTTTATTATACCACCTCAGCACGTTTAGCGAAGCGGTTTCCTTGGCACGTCTTGTCGAAGCAGAGATCGTGTTCCCCTTATTCCGGGATTCTCATCAATACGGACGTGGGTAACCCAACGCGCCATTGATGGTGGCTTGGGAGATAAGCGAGTTTTACCCGGGCTGGTGGGGGCATAGTCTCCGCCCGCCTATATATAAGGGATAAGGGTTCACCTTTTTCCCGCCTTCTTCCTCCTTTGCTTATCCACCTCCGCACACTCAAGCTCCAACGCCCAAGCTTGCACATCTCGTCTTAACCTTCCCGACTAGTTCGGAGGGAGGCAAATGGTTAGCTTCCACCGTCAGGAGGAGCACATCACCAAGCTGCGTGGCCGGATACCTTTCGGCGATACTCGCGCACCGGCTGCCCGACGAGGGCAGCTCATCCCCGGGCCCCATGAGAGGTCGTTTCCTTCCCCACTTCCTCTGCGGACTGGGCTTTCCACTTCACACCTTTGTCCAGGGGCTCATGTTCTACTCGGCACTGGATTTCCACGATCTAGCGCCCGAACTTCATCCTCAACATCTCGGCGTTAATCGCCGTGTGTGAGGCCCTCCTCGCATCCGGCCCCACTTTGGCTTGTGGCTCAAGACCTTCAATGTCAAGCGAAGGTAGTGAAAGACACTTGGTAGTCTTGGGCGCCATGTTGGGCAAGATGCCCAACATCCTCTGGTTGAAGGGGCCCGTGGACTCCGTCAAGGGTGGCAATCGGGGTGGTTCTATATCACGAGCAGCGACCCTGCATGGTGGCGGCCCCAAGTTTAGATCTGGTATCCCTCGCAGCTCACCTCCTGGAAAGAAGGGCTTGCTATGGGGTAATCCGAAGGTAGCGGGACTCGAGCTGTATCCAAGGTGGTGAGCAAGCTCAGGCTCGTCGGCGTGGTCAAGTCATGCTCGTCGCGGATCCTCCCATGCCACGAGCGGGCATTCAATGCATGGGAGTTCGATCCGGAACAGCACCAGCGCTAAGCGGGCTCTTGACCTGACGTCTGAAGGTGCACGGAGGTGCTGTTTAAGGCGCCAGCCCCGCATCCCATGATGGAAGATCGCGGATTTAGCTCGCGACATCCGGTGACAAGGTAAGTGATTCAACCCCTTTACAGGACACTTGTTGTAAATAGATTGATTCTAAGAGGGTTTCAATCTCCCTTTTCCTTTGACAGGAATGGATGAAGAAGGCCGAGCAGCTCATCTGCCCGGCTCCCATGCCAGAAGACCTAGTGGACGCCCATCTAGCGGGGCTGCTGGTTCCGGCACCGCACATGGTGCAGGAAAAGAAGGCCAAGAAGGTGGCCACGGGGACTCGAAAGAGTTCCCGTAATCAGGCGTCCGACAGCGAGGCGGACTCCACCCCGAGCGAGGGAGGAGGAAGAAGACTCTCTCGGAGGAGGAGAGGAGAGGAAGGCTTCCCCAGCGGGGGGGGCGAAGGGTCAGAGGGGAGAACTATTCCCGGACAGCTCCCTTGACACCGGCGTTGGCGGAGAAGTGGCCTTCAAGGGCGATCCTCGGCGAGATCGTAAGTATCAGATCCACGATATGCAATTTCTTTCGTGTCACATAGTGTCCTACTAATGCCGCATCTTGTCCCTGATCCGGCCGATGATGATCTCCCGCTTCAATGGTCGTTAGCCCCGTCGGATGTGGATTCAGTTCCGACTACCTCTACCCCAGCGCCGATGAGGCGCCGAGGTGGGATCGAAAGGACCCATCGGAGGAGGCTCGGGCGCGCATAGGCAACCTCCGGACTTTCGCGGACTCTCGTCGGAACTGTAGTGGTTCGAGTCCGGCGTGCCCCTTCGAAAGAAGGGGGAAGACCGTGACGGCAGCCTCTCATCAACCGGGCGCCGGACAACTTCTGGGCGCTCAAAGGCGCTTCCATCGAGGAAGAACACCACCTTTATTATGAGTGCGGTGATTGGAAGATCCGGCTTGCCAAGCGGGCTGACGAAACTGCTGATAACCTTTTAACGGGCTTTGAGGTAGAAGTTAAAATTGTGTAATGTAATACCGCATAGGCGGTAGCCCCGATGCTCGGTTCGGTGTTGGAAAGAAAAGCGGATGAGGATCTAAAAGATATTCATGAGTTGCTAATAAATTATGTCAATATGGGTTTGCGAGGCTGTCTTTGCTGACCTCTGCCGCCTTGCTGCGAGAGGTTGGTACATTAAAGCAAGATCTCGGCGGTCGAGCAAGAGCTCGGCCATGCCAAGAGGCAGCTCGAGGACAAAGAAGGTGAGTAGCACCACTTTGAATTGTTACCTTCTGAGAAAAGGATTTTGGTTGCAATAAAATTAACAAGGATAATATGGGTATTGCGGGGCCACAAATGAGGTGGCAGCCCTGAAGGAGGCTGTGTCGTGACGAGCAGTGATCTTGACATGAGCAAGCGAGCGAAGCAGGAGGCACGGTGGCGGAAGTGCGGCAAGAGCTCCAGGGCTCTCATGGAGAAGCATGAGAGCTTGGGCGCGACTCAAGACTCGAGAGTCCGAGCTTGCCTCGGTCTCGAAAGTGCCAGAATCCACCAAGGCAGAGGCCCGTAAGGCCCTTGAGGAGGTTGAAGATGTAAAGAAGATAGCGGCGGGTAAGGCATTTTTCATGCAAAGCAAGCATGTTAATGTAAACTACGACACTTACCCACATCGGAGCTCTCGGGGTGTTTGCGGATCTGCGCGTAGTGTGTCGATGCCGCCGCATTCTACCGTGGCGAGGAGGGAGCTCAATGGAGAAGGTCTTTGGTCTCGATATCTTGAGGCGGCCATCAGTGCCCCGGCGACCGGTGAAGCGGTGGTCGAACTCCTAAGGTAGGTGAGGAGGCCATGAAGGGCCTTATAGTCATTTGTGGCTGGACGAGCCATGCACAGGAGCTACTTGACCTCGTCGCGGCGGCTGGTGGATCGTGCCCTGGGTGGAGGTCATCAGCGCTCCGCTTTGTATTGAAGGTGCTCGTCGGGCCCTTGCCCGCACAAAGGTGCTTCAGGGCAGGCTGGATGCGGAGCTTCTTCTTGACCCGCCGCCACGGGCAAGGAGTATTATGCGCCGAAATGTATTATAAAAACTGTCTGAAGGGAGCAGCGATATTGCGGATGAATGCCCTAGAGATGTAATTTTTGAGTAAACTTCGCTATGTATTATCACTGTCGCTGAAAACTTTGTTCATATGCGCTTTGAGCAACTCTTTTTAATTTAAAATATTACCATACATGCGGCCGTTTATAAAATCGAGAGATGGCAAGTCGTTGGCTTGACCCCAAGCCGCAAGTCTTTGGGGTGTTCGGGATAACTTGAGCACTCTTGTTCCCATTTTGGATCCATCTAGGAGGCGCTCAACACAACGAACAAGGCAAGCGGACTTATAATGCTTGAACACTCTCCTTAGCCATAGAATTCTATAATTTTAAATTTGGTGAAGCCCCTATTATTCGGAAGACCGAATTGAGGCGCTATCACGCCTTCGTCGGACATTATCAGGAACTTCGCTCGAAGTGGCGTGAGTCTTTAGGACCGAAAATACCTCTCGAACAGCGACGAGTCTCGCCTTATCATGCCGGTCAGTTTAGCTTTCTCCTTGAGGCGCTCGCCCGGCTCAAGCGGGCGCAATCGCGATGGTTCTCCCGGTGCCACCTTAGCCGGCCAGGCAAGCGTAAGGCACCAAAAGCGTGGGGCCAGGCAAGCCCAACTATTGACCCAAGACATGATTGAACCGATTCATATAATGCTATAAGTTAGGGATGCCGCACTTGTGAAAGTGTTAGGACTTATCACACCATAATGTGGGGAACATAAGCCCTGGTGTATTAGGCCGTATCAAAATATCTGGTGCAAGATGTCATGTAATAAACATATATATGTAATAACGGGCAAAAAATGCTGCATCATTTATTAAGGAAGTACGCTATGAGTGCGGTGATCTGAATAGTCTTGATAAGCAAGGGTTTTGGACTAATTAAACATGTCCCCCTCCGAGGATGGAGCTCGGACTTGGTGTATATAATTAGATTTAATGCTCGTAATTGAGACCACACGAGTGTTAAATGGCTGCATTCTTTACTCCCGGCTGTTGCATCATGAGTTGGTGGAGTTCATCACCGGCCGGAGTCCTCAGCTAGGAGTCTGTGTACATAAGAAGGAAAATAATAATAAGAAATAGTGACACACTTGCGAGCCCTGGTGTGGTCGAGCCACACTCTGGGTCCATTGTGGTTGTGCCCCTTCCCTCGCCCATGGTATCTCCAAAGCGTAATGATGTCGCGGAGGTTGTTCTTGCAATCATGCGGGCGGGGTTAGGCCGCGTGCTACTGCGTGCTCGGATCGTGCGGGTGGTCTTAGTTGGTGTTGCTTGGTAGCGTTTTGCTATATCCGGCCATTTGCGGCGGACTCGAAATTGCCTTAAAGGCTGCTCTGTATACGCGAGAGCATTGTATGTTCCTCCGTTCGGAGGGCGTTCCGTATTTCCGTTGACCGTGATGACTCCACGAGGGCTGGCATCTTGAGGTTGAGGTATGCATAATGCAGCACAGCGTTGAACTTTACAAGCAGCGGTTCGTCAAAGCGAGCGTGATAGCCGCTGCGAAATGGGACTTTATCGAAGATTAACTCCTCGCTCCGGAAATTATCACGGGATCGAAGACCACTTCGGTGTGACTAAGCTGTACAATTGGCCTCCACACAGTATAGCGCCTTTAAAGGTTGTCTTTGTAGGTTTAATCCTTGAGGGTCTATGCCCATCTTGCGCCTTGTATCTGATAAAGCAAGTTCACGCTACTACCGCCGTCCATCGGGACTCGTGAGTGAAATCCGCCGATGATTGGGTCTAAAACCAATGCGGCGAATCCGCCATGGAGGATCTTTGGTCGGATGGTCTCTTGATCGAAAGTGATCGGACAAGAGGACCATGGATTGAACTTGAGGCGTGGCTCCATCGCATATCGTCCCTTAGTGCGCTTCCGCTCCCTCTTGGGTATATGGGTTGCGTAAATCATGTTCACCGTCCGCACTTGTGGGGAAACCCATACATCCTCTATTGTTGGCGGTCGGGTCTCTTCCTCGTCGTCATTGTTTAGCCTTGTCATTGTTTTGACAATTAACTTGCTGCTGCTTGAACACCCAGCAATCTCTGTTGGTGTGATTAGCTGGCTTTTGAGTGCCATGTATCGGCATAAGCGGTCGAGTATTGGTCCAAATTGGGACGGACCGGAGTGGTTCTTTTGAATGGCTTCTTCCGTGACGGGTTTAGAGCCTCGGAATCCGGCGTTGGTGCCGTATCCTCCTTGTCATCGCCGTTAATCGGCGTTTATTTTTGCTTCAGCGCGACCTGCCATTGTTGTCCTTTGTATCCGGACTGCGAAATTTTTCTTGAGGTTGTTGCTGCGGGCTAGCCAGCTGTCCTCTCCAGCAAAAGCGGGTCATTAATGATGTGAGGGCTGCCATGGATTTGGCTTTTCTGTCCCAGTGCGGGCTAGCTACTCGTCGCGGATGTTATGTTTGAAGGCTGCGAGGGCCTCTGCATCCGGACAGTCGATGATTTGGTTTTTCTTTGTCAAGAACCGTGTCCAGAATTGTCTGGCCGATTCGTATGGCTGCTGAATTATGTGGCTTAGGTCATTGGCGTCTGGTGGCGCACATCGTGCCACAGAAGTTGTCGAGAATCGGCTTCGAGGTCTTCCCAACAACCAATTGACTCTGCGGGCAAGCTGTTAAGCCAATGCCGAGCTGGTCCTTTAAGCTTGAGTGGGAGATACTTGATGGCATGGAGATCGTCGCCGCGGGCCATATGGATGTGAAGGAGATAATCTTCAATCCAAACCGGCGGTCAGTTGTTCCATTGTAGGATTCGATGTTCTGGGTTTAAACCCTTGAGGATTTGATGATCCATTACTTCGTCGATGAAGCATAGCGGGTGTGCGGCACCTCTATATTGAGCAATATCACGGCGTAGGTTGAGAGGCGTTATCTGCTGTGTTGGCCCGGCGGGGTTATTGTATCCGTGGCGGCGGTATTAAATCGTGGTCGTGAAGCGCCCTCGTGATCCGTAGATGGATCTGGATTGCCTTGCTTTGTCCTCAATACGTCTCGCAAGTCCGGCGCGTTCCCTCTTGGCCGTACTTTTGGGCGATGCGAATGCAGTCTTGGTGGAGGGCACTGGATGCCTCTCGCGCGACCACGGGGTGGTCGATCGGCCGTATCATCTTGTTGGTGATGAAGGTATGTGTGCTTCCTCCTCTAATCGGGGAGCAACTTACGTCTTAGGTAGCTTTTGGAGGCGTTCGTGTTTAAACTCTTGACGCGAGGACCTCGGTCCATCGATCGGTAGCAGGTCTGATCAGCTTGAAGCTGCTGCTGCTTTTCTTTAGGCTATTTGCCGTGGCGATAAGCCTGCGTTTAAGCAGCTCTTGTTCGGCGGGATCCTCGGGCACAGCAGATTCGTCGTCGTTGAGGCTTGCCTCGTCTTGGAGGAGGTATATAGTTATATTCCTCGACCTCTTCGTCTGCCGCCTCTCGTGAGGGCTTGCCCATGTCCTCTGCGCTGGAGTCTTCTGGAGGATTGTCTTCGGCACTCTCGGGGTATTATTATCTCTGTGCGGAATCTCCATTCTTCTTTGTGGTGGGATTTAGGAAGCGGCCAGCGGCCGGCGCTTGGGTTGTTTCTTTAAGAATCTGCCTCTGCTTTGCTTCTTGACGTCCTGTCTTTTGGGGTGTCCACCATGTATATGTCGTATGTGAGGTGGTCTTCTAGTGCCCTGTGGCGCTGGTTCTGTTAAATCTCGGCATCGTCCTCTATAGCGTCGATGTCTTGGTCGTAGTCTAGCATGTCGGTTAGATAAATCGGCGGTGGCTACAAAGTGGGTGGTGGGTGGGCTCTGAATTTCTTCGTCGTCCGTATCCCAACCATCCTGGTCATAATCCGGCGAGGACTCTCCGGATAGCGAGAGATGCTTTAGCGAATTTAGGATGTCGCCAAAGGCGAGTGTTGGAAGATGTCATGGAGGTGAATTCCATAACTTGGCCCAATCAGATTCGATTGGCGGGCGTGGGAGGAGTGGAGTCGGCAAGAGTCCGGCACCTCGGAGTCACAGTTCGCGAGGACAAGGCTAGTGTTCGGCTCCATCACCGTGAGAGTTGCAGCCCGGTGGTGTCCAACCACCGGTCCTCGACACAGGTGATCGGCTCCGGACTAAGGGCGAGGCGGATTCTGTCGCGACCACCAAGGCCTTTGTTGGCGCGAGCTAGATCATGCCCATCTTAGCGGTCTGGCGACGCGCTTGGCTATAGCTCGAGCCGTCGAAGATCAAGTCCCCGGATGTCGGCCATGAAGTTTAGGCTTCGAATCTGACTGGCGGCCGGTCGCGTAGCTTCGATCTGCTCGGATGGCCAAGTGAATTAGCCCGCAATGCGAAGCCGCCCGAATCTGAAGATCTGTCACGGGAAAAGTCTCACCGGGACGGTGTTGTTGATTGAAGGCCATCGAGCCTATCGGTGGCGACGGAGGAACTCTCAATGAAAGCACCAATGTCGGTGTCAAAACCGGCGGATCTCGGGTAGGGGTCCCTAAGCGTGCGTCTAGGCGGATGGTAACGAGGAGACAAGGGACACGATGTTTTACCCAGGTTCGGGCCCTCTTGATGGAGGTAAAACCCTACGTCCTGCTTGATTAATATTGATGATATGGGTAGTACAAGAGTGGATCTACCATGAGATCAAGGAGGCTAAACCCTAAAGCTAGCCTATGGTATGATTGTTGTAATGTATGTTGTGTCCTACGGACTAAAGCCCTCCGGTTTATATAGACACGGAGGAGGCTAGGGATTACTAGAGTCGGTTACAATGGTAGGAGATCTACATATCCGTATTGCCAAGCTTGCCTTCCCGCCAAGGAAAGTCCCATCTGGACACGGGATGGAGTCTTCAATCTTGTATCTTCGTAGTCTTGGAGTCCGTGGGACGATGATAGTCCGGCTGTCCGGACACCCCTAGTCTAGGACTCCTCACCATCCTCAAACATCTTCTGGGCGGCTCTTTAAGCCATCGTAGTATGGGAAGAGAGTCAGGAAACAACAATCCGGAACCAACCGCACCGCCCAACACGAACATTACGACACAATCGGTGGCTCAGCCAATGAAATAACACCTTCAGCCCACGAAATAATGGCGGTCATTGCCCGTGGGCGGAACCATTCTAGCCTACTTAATTAGGCGGGAACTCCCGAAGACCAAAATAAGGCCCATTTTGCATAGTCTTTGCGATCTAAAGCCTACAAGGTCCATGAGGGAGAGCTTTATAAGAAAAGCACAACTGGAGTCCTTCAAAGGTGCATCTCCAAAGAGGAAGGGCGAAATCTTCTGGCTGAAATTCACGTCGGACACAGCGGGGACCACGCCGCAGCCCGGGCCCTTGTAGGCAAGGCCTTCCGTACAGGATTTTATTGGCCGACGGCCCGGGCAGATGCTCAGGACTTAGTCCAATGATGCGTTGGTTGCTAGCTTTTTGCTAATCAAAGCCACATGCCACCCACCGCCCTCAAAACTATACCCATCACTGGCGTTCGCGATGCAGGGGCTTGACATGGTTGGACCCCTTGAAGGGGAACCCACAAGCAAAAGTACACATTGGTCATGGTGGACAAATTCACCAAATGGATAGAGGCCAAGCCCGGTTAAAACGGCCGAATCCGGACCTGTGATAGACTTCATATGTGGGGTAGTACACCGTTATGGCGTCCCCCACTGCATCATCACTGATAACGACACAAACTTCACGACCGACGAGGTTAAACTCTGGTGCAAAAATATGGGCATCAAGCTCGACTACGCTTCAGTCTATCACCCTCAAACTAACGGTCAAGTCGAACAAGCAAATGGTCTAATCATGAGCGGCATCAAACCCAGGTTAGTGCGGTCCCTCACGGAATCTAACACGCCTTTGGGTAGAGGAGCTCGACTCCGTACTCGGGGCTGTGGACCACGCCAAACCCGTACTACGGATTCACACCATTTTTATGGTATCTGGCCTGGCGATTTAAGCCTGCGATATAATTCATGACTCACCTCACGTGTGCATGTACGAAGAAAGAGAGGCCGAGTTGGATCGGCAAGACAGTTTGGACGCCTTAGAAGAGGAGCGCGACGTGGCGAAAGCTCGCTCCGCATTCTATCAGCAGCAGGCTCGAAGATATCAAAGCAGAGAAGTACGGGCCAAAACTTACAATGTTGGCGAACTAGTTCTATGCATGCCGGACAAGAAAAAGGACAAACTCAAGCCCAAATGGGAAGGTCCCTTCATCATTGACCAAGTCCTGACCGGCGGAGCATACCGTCTGCGAAACGCATTGGACAACCGACTCGAGCCAAACCCATGGAACGCAGCCCGCCTCCGAAGATTCTACGCCTAGCGCCGGACTCAGAGTTCGTCTCCTTCCTCCGTCCACATTTTATACTTTAGCTGTATTCTGTTTCTGTCTTTTTTCCTCCCTTTTTCGTAGAGCCTTTGGGGGCTGATCTGTGCATTATTCGCAGACACTTGACGTGCTACTCGCACTCATTATACCCAGGGGCTTCTTTAACAGAAGCTTATTTATACGGGCTTCATGCCCAACACATGTGTCAAACTTCCGCATGTACCTTTTATTCACCATTATATGCATCGATATGACTTAAGTTTTTGCCAAGCTAGGTTTCCTAGCTCCTGTGCTTACCCCTACGTTCCCGATTGTTCGGCTAGGAGGTAAAGGAGCACCTCTGCGATTATTCTTGCGGGTCGGTTGGGATGTGTACCTCGGTGGGTGAAGCCGAAGCTAAGCGTTCTTAAGGGGATATTCGGTCGGTGACTTGAAAGATGATTTTTTACCTCACTATTTATCTGCCCCTAGATGCTTTTCTGCTCTTTTCGCAGTCCGGACATGCACTTTAGGGCATGCCTCCCAGGGAAAGGAACCCCTAACGGAACTATTCTCCCTGGAAGATGTTTCTTACTAACCATGTAATATAACATAACAAGTTGGGCACTTGTCTGATAAAGCACTAATGACCCCAACGCCTAGTCTCCATGCATGCCCCGGTTTTTGCATAACCGCAAGGGTATTCGGACACACTCTGGACTGTTGGGTCCCGACGTTGAAGCGAAAAGGTCCGCAAAGACAAACGATCTACAATCTGGCTAGAAGGCATTATACATGTCACTTAAAAATACATCGTCAAATTGACTGATTATACTCCTCTTCAATCCCATCTAACAGGCTGTCTAATTTACAGCCCGTTAGAATACTTAGCGGCCAACTCTACTTGGCGTACATTAAACTCACGAGGATCTCCTTCTCGCCGGGCCCCACAGGTCCAACCTCGGCCATGTGGTTCGGATCCGCCTTCGTGTACAGCGTCTTCACCATGGCCCGGCCTCCTGTCGCCTTGGCCCGGCGGGCCGATATCTTCCCTGAGCCAGGCGCTGCCGTGCTCCTTGAAGCTTCTCCGCAAGCCCTCCAAGACCCTCGGGTAGGGAGACGGACGGCCTTAAGGCCTGGGCGACGCCACTCATCGCCTGCCAAACACGTTCGTGCAGTTGCAGCAGCTCGGGAAGTTGGTCACCCGTTGAACTGGGCATTTCCTCCACAGGGCGACCTGTGAGCACACCTACAGACACATTCCTATCAATCGACTTCCTCGCCGAACTCTTCTTTTCAAAAGAGTTTGCTCAAGCCCTTACTATAGATGCCGCGACGAAGCCGCTGATTCTCCTTTACGGAGTCAGACAGCTGGACCCGAACATCTTTTAGTTCTTCGCCCAGCTGGGTGTTGGCATCTTGGAGTTTGTTCCTCTCCTGCTACACCCTCATAAGCACCTTCTCGCCGGCCTTCAGCTGGTGCAGCAGATGTTGCTTGTCCGGATCCAGTCCGGTGCCCTCTACAATATTATTGTCAGACTTACACACACACCGCACTTCATAAACTACTTATCTTTTTGAAGTATGTATTACCAGAGGGGGTCTCTGTGGCTCCCCCGAGGCGGCTAGTCTTGACCTCAAGTTGGGCCTTGCACTCTTGAAGCTCACAGGATAGGTGGGTATTCTTCTCCGTAAGATCCTGCATAACAAATGATCCTTAAATCAGTTATTTTAACTATTTTAAGTCTCGGGGGCTACTGGCATATATAACTATTAAAATTCTTCACCCATATGTCTTTCACATACTGCTCCGTGGCTCTGGTTAAACCATCTCGAGCAGCACGAAGGTGTGCGTCTCCCGCATTAAAGGCATTCAACGCCTCCGGGGAGAAACACGCGTCACGAAGAACTGTCCGGCGGCGCCTGTGATTCATGGCGCTCTCCACCTCGGACCTGGTGGCGGACAGCCTGTCGGCATCCTCCGTTGGAGGAGCATCCGACTCACGCCTTGTGTTCGCCTCCCCCTCCGGACCAGGCATTGGAGCCTGGCTGGCGGAGGTTTGGTTGGCAACCTCTCCGGGCACAGTCCGGCGAGCGCTCTTTCTCCTAGAAAAATCATGAGCGTTAATATACCTCCTAGGAATCTTTTCCTTTAAACATGGTGGTAAGGCGTCATACCGTTGCGGCGGCGTTTGATTAAATGCCGCCTCCTCTTCCGCCTCTTTGGGCGAAACCCTTGATGGTCACCGCTGGTTGAGTTGACTTCCATACGAAGGCACCTCTGCGAACATCGTTGGTATCGGTTGTCGAAAATAAGCATGGATGAGTAATGGTGTCAGGACTCCGGTCACAGTTACCTGGGAAGCCGGAGATAAACCGGGGTAGTCGGCCGTAATGGCAACCAAAGCATTGTCCATGCTAAGTTGGTGGAACACCCCATCGATCAGCTCCCCTCTATGTCCGGATCCTCTTCGGGGGCTGGATCAAGGGATCGTCCCAGATCTTCAGGTTGTGGAGTAGGGCTGTGTATGCCCTCGACGTCCCGGCGCAGCTCCTGCGTCGAAATCATGAAGTGAGACACTTAACTTTGGGAATATGGATCGGATAAATAAACGTCCGCTTACCCAGCTTCGAGGGTTATTCATGGAGAATCCATTCAATGGACTCGCGCGGAGGAAGTCCTCTTTCTCCCCCTTGTACAAGCTGGACAGGATCTTCACTAGGTTGTCAACCGATCCTGGCCCCTTGCGGCCATGGCGGGTGGCGTCGTCCTCCCCGTTGAAATCCCACATGGGGTGGCCCCTATATTGGAGCGGCTACACCCCTCGCAGATGCACGTGGCCATGACTCCAATCATGGTCAATCCGGAATGAGCCAGTAACCTTATCCGGCCCATCAGATATTGGACGCTCCTATCACTCTCCCGTTGAGGGCTCCGCGGGCGCCAGCTCAGGCGTTTCTTCAAAGGAGCATTGTTGAACTCCGGAAGGCCAATCCGAACTAGATCCGGCAGTGGGGCGTCTTCCATATAAAACCATTCCGAAGGCCTGTCTTTGGACGCCTTCTTCGGGGTTCCGGATAGATATCGGGTCCCGGCGATGCGCCATATTTCGGCTCCGCCCACTTGATACATCGACCCCTCGTGAGAACTGGGTACGAGGTGAAACAATCTCTTCCACAACGCGAAATGGGCCTCGATGCCCAAGAACAGCTCGCAAAGGGCTACAAAGCCCGCGATGTGCAAGATGGAGGCAGGTGTAAGGTGGTGAAGCCGGAGTCCGTAGAACTCCAAGAGCCCCAGGAGAAACGGATGTATGGGAAATCCGAGTCCCCTTATCAGATAAGGGACGAAGCATGCCTGCTCTCCTTTGGAGGGGTTGGGGACGCTCTCCGCCTGCTTTCCACCCTTGTAGGTAGCCAGTCCGGCTCGAACCGGAACCATGAAGGCTGGGGGAAGGTATCCCTCGGCTTGGAGCGGCACTAACTCGCTATGCGGGACTGAACATCTCGTCCAATCTTTGGGCTGAGGGCTGGGAGCGCGAGAGGAGGAGCCGCGTCGACTATCCATGATGGAATGGATTTTTGTCAGAGGCGCTTCGATGAGTACTCGCAGAAGGGGGATTGTGTGATTCGGATCTAGATCCTTGCTCCTCTTATAGGAAGCTTATGTGCAGCTAGGGGGTAAAACGTAAAAATACCCTGGCTTTTCGCATTCATACGACACGTAGAAGAGGGCTATTATTGGACGTAGAAGCCAAGGAGTGCAACATTTATAAGGAAGCCGGACACTATTCGATAAGCACATGGAATTTGTAGGAGAACCCGCTTTGCAATGCCAAAGACAATATGCGCGCCGGACTCATCGTCATTGAAGCCTGGTTTGGGGGCTACTGAGGGAGTCCTGGACTAGGGGTGTCCGGATAGCTGAACTATCATCATTGGCCGGACTCCAAGACTATGAAGATACAAGATTGAAGACTTCGTCCCGTGTCCGGATGGGACTTTCCTTGGCGTGGAAGGCAAGCTTGGCGATATGGATATGTAGATCTCCTACCATTGTAACCGACTCTGTGTAACCCTAGCCCTCTCTGGTGTCTATATAAACCGGAGGGTTTTAGTCCATAGGACGAACAACAATCATACCATAGGCTAGCTTCTAGGGTTTAGCCTCGTTGATCTCGTGGTAGATCCACTCTTGTACTACCCATATCATCAATATCAATCAAGCAGGAGTAGGGTTTTACCTCCATCGAGAGGGCCCGAACCTGGGTAAAAACATCGTGTCCCTTGTCTCCTATTACCATCCGCCTAGACGCACAGTTCAGGACCCCCTACCCGAGATCCGCCGGTTTTGACACCGACATGTGGACTTTGGTTGACTTGCCCGATGATCGGCAAGACATAAAAAATAAATGGATCTTCAAGAGGAAGACAAATGCTGATAGTAGTGTTACTATATACAAAGCTTGACTTGTCGCAAAAAGGTTTTCGACAAGTTCAAGGTGTTGACTACAATGAGATTTTCTCAACTGTAGCGATGCTTAAGTCTGTCCGAATCATGTTAGCAATTGCCGCACTTTATGATTATGAAATTTGGCAAATGGATGTCAAAACTGCATTCCTGAATGGATTTCGGGAAGAAGAGTTGTATATGATGCAACCGGAAGGGTTTGTCGATCCAAATGGTGCTAACAAAATGTGCAAGCTCCAGTGATCTACCCATGGACTGGTGCAAGCATCTCAGAGTTGGAATATATGCTTTGATAAGTTAATCAAAGCATATAGTTTTATACGGACTTACGGTGAAGCCTGTATTTACAATAAAGTGAGTGGGAGCACTACAGCCTTTCTTATTTGTATATGTGAGTGACATATTGTCGATCAGAAATGATGTAGAATTTTTCTGGAAAGCATAAAGGAGTGTTTGAAAGCAGTTCTTTAAAAGAAAGACCTCACTAAAGCTACTTACATATTGAGCATCAAGATCTATTGAGATAGATCAAGACGCTTGATAAGATTTTCAATGAGTACATACCTTGACAAGATTTTGAAATAGTTCAAAATGGAACAGTCAAAGAAAGAGTTCTTGCCTGTGTTGCAAAGGTGTGAAATTGAGTAAGACTCAAATCCCAACCACGGCAGAAAATAGAAAAGAGAACGGAAGTCATTCCCTATGCCTCATTCATAGGTTCTATAAAGTATGCTATGCTATGTGCCAGACCTATTGTATACCTTGGTCTGAATTTGGCAAGGGAGTACAATAGTGATCTAGGAGTAGATGAATGGACATTGGTCAAGAATATCCTTAGTGAGGACTAAGGAAATATTTCTCGATTATGGAGGTGATAAAAGAGCCCGTCGTAAAGAGTTACATCGATGCAAGCTTTTACACCGATCCAGATGACTCTAAGTTTCAATCTGGATACATATTGAAAGTGGGAGCAATTATCTATAGTATCTCCGTGCAGAGCATTGTAGACATTGAATATTCGCAAAATACATTCGGCTCTGAATGTGATAGATCCATTGACTAAGCTTCTCTCACAAGCAAAACATGATCACATCTTAGTACTCTTTGGGTGTTAATCACATAGCGATGTGAACTAGATTATTGACTCTAGTAAACCCTTTGGGTGTTGGTCACATGACGATGTGAACTATGGGTGTTAATCATATACATATATGAATATTGGCGTTAAATCACATGGCGATGTGAACTAGATTATTGACTCTAGTGCAAGTGGGAGACTGAAGGAAATATGCCCTAGAGGCAATAATAAAGTTATTATTTATTTCCTTGTTTCATGATAAATGTTTATTATTCATGCTAGAATTGTATTAACCGGAAACATAATACATGTGTGAATACATAGACAAACATAGTGTCACTAGTATGCCTCTACTTGACTAGCTCGTGAATCAAAGATGGTTAAGTTTCCTAGCCATAGACATGAGTTGTCATTTGATTAACGGGATCACATCATTAGGAGAATGATGTGATTGACTTGACCCATTCCGTTAGCTTAGCACTTGATCGTTTAGTATGTTGCTATTGCTTTCTTCATGACTTATATATGTTCCTATGACTATGAGATTATGCAACTCCCGTTTACCGGAGGAACACTTTTTGTGCTACCAAACGTCACAACGTAACTGTGTGATTATAAAGGAGCTCTACGTATGTTGTTATGCGGTTTGACCGATAAAGATCTTCGTAAAATATGTGGGAGCCAATATGAGCATCCGGGTTCCGCTATTGGTTATGGACTGGAAACGTGTTTCGGTCATGTCTACATAGTTCTCGAACCCGTAGGGTCCATTGCAACAAGGTTTTGATAGCGGTTTTATTATGAGTTTGTGAGTTTTGATGTACCGAAGGAGTTCGGAGTCCTGGATGAGATCGGGGATATGACGAGGAGTCTCGAAATGTTCGAGACGTAAAGATCGATATATTGGACGACTATATTCGGACTTCGGAAAGGTTCCGAGTGATTCGGTATTTTTGAGTCTGGGAGAGTTACGAGGGAATTCGCGGGAGTATATGGGCCTTATTGGGCCATACGGGAATAGAGGAGAGTGGCCAAAAGGAAGGAGGCCTGCGCCCCCCCCTCTAGTCCGAATTGGACAAGGGGTGCAGCCCCCTTTTCCTTCTCCCTCTCCTCCTCTTTCCTTCTCTCCTACTCCAACAAGGAAGGAGGGAGTCCTACTCCCGGTGGGAGTAGGACTCCCCATGGCACGCCCCCTCCTAGGCCGGCCGCCCCCTCCCCCTTGGCTCCTTTATATACGGGGGCAGGGGGCACCTCTAGACAACACAAGTTGATCTTCGTGATCGTTCCTTAGCCGTGTGCAGTGCCCCCCTCCACCATATTCCACCTCGGTCATATCATAGCGGTGTTTAGGCGAAGCCCTGCGTCGGTAGAACATTATCACCGTCACCACGCCATCGTGCTAACGGAACTCATCCCCGACACCCTGCTGGATCGGAGTCCGGGGATCGTCATCGAGCTGAAAGTGTGCTGAACTCGGAGGTGCCGTACGTTCGGTACTTGGATCGGTCGGATCGTGAAGACGTACAACTACATCAACCGCGTTGTCATAACGCTTCCGCTTATGGTCTACAACGGTACATGGACAACGCTCTCCCCTCTCGTTGCTATGCATCACCATGATCTTGCGTGTGCGTAGGAAATTTTTTGAAATTACTACGTTCCCCAATAGCCGATAGTCTGGGAATGACCAGATTGAGTTTAGAATTTCCTACTAAAAATACTAGGGGTATTTGATTTGCAGTCGGGAATAATTTCACTAGTCGGTGTCCTCGGTTGACAACAATTCAGAACCCGTAGAGTGATTACGACAAGGAAAGACATTACTTCAACAAAGTTAGTAAGATGTGGTGCAATGGCTAGACATCTTCGAGATACCAGGGGGTAATACTCGAAGGTAGAACATGATAGAAGTAGAACCGGATCATTGACCTATGACAGTAGATAGTTCAACCTTGCCAGAAATATACGAGGCACTAGAATTAATTCCCATCAGATATATCAGATTAGGACAGCATGGTCGGAACCATAACTGTAAGGAATCAATTCAAGAATACCGAAAGAATCATACAGCTGGATAATCATTTTGCAAGAAGCTTCGGAGACAATCTACATCATTTTCATGGGCATGAACACAAAGTTCAAGGTCGACTCCCACTTCTTTAATGCATAATATTTCATTCACCTCTCGCTTTGATAAAACTGTAGTGTTGGAATTTTATTTGGTAGAACACCGAAAGAGTATGAATTGTGAAACTTTCGAGTTCTAACGGATTGGGGGAAGGCATAGGTTCAACCCATCGGGCATCTTAGCAACATATACCACAAGTTTCAAAAGTGAATACACAAGATCGAAAGCAGAGCACGGTTGGACAATCAGAGGATACGGTTTACCAGAGGCATTATGTATCAGGGGAAGAACTCACAAGGTGATTGAATATGAAGGACACTGGCGGATAACAATCCAACAATGGATCAGGGGATCCACAACGGAGCTGATGTGAGTATCGGTACTCACTCAGAGGAAGAAAGAATGTAGCGGCATCCGATTCAAGAATCACCTGATTAGTCTGATGCTTAAATCGAAAGAAATATGGTTTCCAAAACAAAGGATCAGAAGCAGACGCTTTGATCAAGGATGGATAAGTTGAAAACACTTAGTTGGACAATCAATAAAGGTTTGATTTGCCGAGAACCAACTCATGTCCGGAATGACGCTTGAGCATGAAACATAATCTAAAAAAAGGATAACATGATGACTACATGCATACACACACATTGAATCAATAGGCTCAAAATGACTAAGATAAGTGATGTTAACGAGGACTACTAGTCATATGGAATTACCCATAATGCAAGTAGGCAAGAGTTTCAAGAGTAAAAGGCTGCAGAGGATTTTCGAAAGATCGAAAAGTATTTCGAAGAATTATGTGACACACATGAACAATTGAGAAGAATGGATCCTCAATAAATGTGAGAAAAAAAACTGTAAGGATTTTCATGCGAAATAAAGCTGCAAGACAGTAAACTCAAAGGATTCTCGGGACAATCAGAGAATATCTCGAGGCATCTTGTAACAACAAGAGCGACGAGGAATGATTAAGAGAATGACAAGTGCATGCAGA
The DNA here is from genome assembly GCA_021437245.1 of Aegilops speltoides. Classification (NCBI taxonomy): domain Eukaryota; kingdom Viridiplantae; phylum Streptophyta; class Magnoliopsida; order Poales; family Poaceae; genus Aegilops; species Aegilops speltoides. The sequence goes on along the minus strand of CM038143.1, from coordinate 267,169,805 downwards.
TATCCATAGGGATATATCGATGACAGTGAATTGCAAAGGCGAGAGCACAAGGGTCTCAGGAAACTATCAAGGGATATCCTCAGAATCTTCTGAGTAAGCAGGTGATCTTCCAGAATGAGGGCTCTCCAGGACAAATAGGTACGATAACCTAGAGTCGGCGTTAGTAAAATCATTTAACCCGAATAGAGGAGAGATCAGAGTCCCAGAGTAAAGGTCGAGGAGTAAAAGATCCTAATACCACCCAATGGTGGCGTGGGCCCATAAGCAACACAGCCAAGTTAGTAAAACAGTTTTTGGCTCCTAGACTCAACTTCAGCCAAGGAGTTGGAAAGGGGATTCCTACAGGCAGTCAGCTCTGATACCAACTTGTGATGCCCCCGATTTAATCGTACACTAATCATGCACGCAAATGCATACAATCAAGATCAGGGCTCACGGGAAGATATCACAACACAACTCTAAAAACATAAATTAGTCATACAACCATCATATTACAAGCCAGGGGCCTCGAGCGCTCGAATACAAGTGCTCGATCATAGACGAGTCAGCGGATGCAACAATATCTGAGTACATACATAAGTTAAACAAGTTGCCATAAGATGGCTAGCACAAAGTGGGATACATATCGAAAGAGGGGAAGGCCTCCTGCCTGGGATCCTCCTAACTACACTTGGTCGTCGTCAGCAGCCTGCACATAGTAGTAGGCACATCCAGTGTAGTAGTCATCGTCGACGGTGGCGTCTGGCTCCTGGGCTCCAACGTCTGCTTGCGCCTTCTGAGAAGAAGAGGAAAACGGGGGAAAAGAGGGAGCAAAGAAACCGTGAGTACTCATCCAAAGTACTCGCAAGCAAGGATCTATACTACATATGCATGGGTATATGTGTAAAGAGGCAATATCGGTGGACTGAACTGTAGCATGCTAGAGATAGCTAATCCTATCGAAGACTACGCTTTTGGCAGCCTCCGTCTTGCAACATGTAGAAGAGAGTAGATTGAAGTCCTCCAAGTAGCATCGCACAGCATAATCCTACCCGGCGATCCTCCCCTCATCGCCCTATGGAAAAGCGATCACCGGGTTGTTTGTGGAATTTGTCTAGGTGTGTTTTATTAAGTATCTGGTTCGAGTTGTCACAAGGTCAAGGTACAACTCCGGGTCGTCCTTTTACTGACGGACACGGCTATTCGAATAGATAAACTTCCCTCTGAGGGTGCACCATAAACCAACACGCTGATCCCATTTGGCGGACACACTTTCTGGGTCATGCGGCCTCGAAGATCAACACGTTGCAGCCCTACCTAGGCTGTGAGAGTCAAGACGCGGTCTAAATCCTATAGCACGAGTGCGGTTCCATCGCCCATTGCACACCTGCGTTCGCGGCGGCGGAAGCGAACTAGCCCCTTAATACAGAAGCGGGCTACGTTCAATCGGTAGCGTGCCCGCTCGATCGGTGACGTCCACGAAGGCTTGGTGATACCACGACATCGAGTACCCATATCTTTCCCGCGTAGTTGATTAGTGCGTATAGGCCAGTGGCCAGACTCGGATCAAATACCAAGATCTCGTTAAGCATGTTATTATGAAGCAACCACGAACGCCGACCAGGGCCAGGCCCACCTCTCGCCTAGGTGGTCTCAACCTGCCCTATCGCTCCGCCACAAAGATCCACACAGAGGGCCGTCTTGACAAAGGTCCTTTCAGCCCCCAATCCATGAATCACTCGCGGGCACTCAACGAGCCGACCTGACTTTAGTCACCATCTGTATAGTATGTATATATGTATAGTATATACCCGTGAGCACCTCCCAAGTGATCACGGCTCGATAGTATAGCAAGGCAGACTGACAAGAACGTAGGGCCAATGATGATAAACAAGCATCCTATGCTAAGCATTTAGGATTCGGGTAAGGTATCAATATTTGTAGCAACAATGACGAGGCTATACAGCGAGAATAGGAGTAACCAAGCGGTAACATGCTACACTACTCTAATGCAAGCGGTAGAGAAGAATAAGCGATATCACGGTGATCAAAGGGGGCTTGCTGGTTGCTCACGGCAAGAAGGAGGGGTCAACTCTGTAGTCAAACTAGGCGGCAAAGCGATTGTCGGTCTCGTAGTCTACCAGAGAGAAGAGGGGAAGAAAGCAGTAAAAACATTGCAAACATAATCATGACGATGCATGACATGACAATGGCGGTGTTAGGTGTGCCCTAACAGCGGTAGTAGGTAATCTACGCGAAGGGGGGAAACATCAGGAAAGTATCCCCAGTGTTTCGCGTTTTCGGTTAGATGAACCGGAGGTGAAATGTTGCAGGTTCGCTATGCTAGGGATGCATGGATGATGAACCGGCTACGTATTCAGATTCGTCTCGTCGTTCTGAGCAACTTTCATGTAGAAAGTATTTTCATCTCAGCTACGGTTTATTTTATATGATTTTCTAAAGTTTTAAATCATTTTTAGAATTTATTCAATTAATTTAATTCAACATTATCCAGAATAGTGCATGCTGACGACAACATGACGTCAGCATGACATCAGCAGTTAACAGAGGTGTTGACTAGTCAAACTGACGTGTGGGTCAAATGGGACCCACCTGTCATACTCTGATTAGGTCAATTAGGGTTTAACTTACTAATTACTGTTTAATTAAACTAACAAGTTAATCAGATTAATTAAATAGGATTAATTAACTTAATTAATTCACTAATTAATTAATTAATTAATTAACTATAAAATTTATTAATTCATTTTTACTTTTTACTTTTTATTTATTTGCTTATTCCTATTTTTTTCCTGGGCATGGGCCCCGTTTGTCATAGGCACAGGGGCCATAGCGCGGCATGGCGCTAGCAGCGGTGGCGGGCGCTCTGGTGCGGGCACCCGAACTAAACGCGACCGATCGAGTCCTGACGAGGGGAAAAACGTCGGCCGGCGTGGCCCGGCAGTGGCGGTGACGCCCGGAGCGAAAAGCGGAGAACAAAGCGGGCGCCGAGGCCGGAGGTGGCCGCGGGCATGAGGCAACTTCTTGCCGGCGTCTGGCGTCTTAGGGCGGATAATGGCGCGTGGGCAGGCGAGCTAAGCCAGGTCTTGTAGCGTGCTCACCTGAGCATGAGCACCGGCGGCGCGTGAGCGACCCATGGGGGCAGCGAGCAGCATCATGGCGCGACGGCGGTAGCGCAGCGCACCGCCGTGGGGAGGCAGCGGCCTTGTCGCGGCGCATGGGGAGAGAGAGGCCGTGGCCTCACGTGCTGGTCGAGCAATGGGCTGGGCGGAGGTCGGGGCAGCGGCGTTGGGAAGAAGTCCCGGCGGCGTTCGGCGACAAGAAGCGTGATCGGTGGCGTGGCCGAGGCGGCAACCACAGGGCCATTGGAGAAGCGGCGGAGAACGCAGACGGGCGCCGAGGCCAGAGGTGGCAGCGTCGAGTGGCGGGGCATCGGCTCGGTGTTGGGGGGGGGGGGCGACGGTCGTCTGCGAGTGTCGGGGCGGCTGCGGGACTTGCTGCCCCGATCCAGATCCATAAGGGGGTTCGGGGAAGAGGAGAGGCGAGAGAGAGACGTGGAAGGAGTGGGGTAGTGGGCTCTAGGGTTAGTGGGGTAGTGGGCTCTAGGGATTATGTGTCACATCCAGAACATTTTAGTTTTAATATTTGAAAACTTTTGTTGTTTGCCTTTATTTTAATTTGGAATTCGAATCGGTTTTGAACTAACGCGAGTTTCACAACAGTAACCGAGGTGACGTGGCATCATTAACATGGAATTACTGTAGCCTAGTTATCCGGGCGTCACAATTCTCCTCCACTACACACTACTAGGGAAAAGGCTAGCAGCAGCGCGGGTTTTAGATGTATCAGTAGCGCGGGGATAGGCGCTACTAATAAGCCTTCTGCTAACACATAGCGATGGGCGTGCTCACAGCGCTCTTGCTACACAAGTGTAGCGTGATAGTCTTTGTTATGGCGATGCTACTTCTAGTAGCTCTAGTGCGCTTTGCTGGACGCGCCTCTTTGCTATAGCGGCTGCTGCTAACTTTTATACACTCGCTCTGCTAATTTAAGTAGTTTTTGTTTTTTCGGCATATTTGTTTTTTATTAGAACAGGCTTTATAGAAGAATCTTTAGCACATAGAAATGTCATCATGATACACATACAAATGCAGTGAGACCACAAATGTAATCATAGCATGTACATACAAATAGTCTCATCATAATCATCATCCAACACGGTGGTATCTTGTCATCATCTAGAAAATAGCGATACATGCAAGTCTCGAATACTTGCAACTACAACAACGTCATCCATCTAAACCAAGGTATCACGCAAGAAGAGCTATCACTATGAGTGAGGCGGAACTATGTAATACATGAGGTGGCGATTCTGAGTCCTCTCTCTCGCTAGCATGAACCTCAAGTAACTAACTTCTCCTTCTTATCTGCTTTTGAAGCCTTTATATGCAGTAGTGAACCCATTCACTTGCTTTGACACCATACCACTCGTTGTACACCCGGAACCTTCCCTTTGTACCACGACATAGCAATTCCATCTAGCCATCAAGAAACTAGGTACACTGTAGAGATGCATGTTCATGAAGAGGATGTACAATCATATATATGCAACAAAATATACTAGAGCAACACCGAAAAAAAGAATCTTTAGCACATAGAAATGTCATCATGATACACATACAAATGCGGCGAGACCACAAATGTAATCATAGCATGTACATACAAATAGTCTCATCATAATCATCATCCAACACAGTGGTATCTTGTCATCATCTCGAAAATAGCGATACATGCAAGTCTCGAATACTTGCAACTACAACAACGTCATCCATCTAAACCAAGGTATACGCAAGAAGAGCTATCACTATGAGTGAGAGCGGAACTATGTAGTACATGAGGTGGCGGTTACGAGTCCTCTCTCGCGCTAGCATGAACCTCAAGTAACTAACTTCTCCTTCTTATCTGCTTTTGAAGCCTTTATGTCTGGCGCCCGTGAACCCATTCACTTGCGCCTGACACCCATGCCACTCGTTGTACACCCCCGGAACCTTCCCTTTGTACACGACATAGCAATTCCATCTCGCCATCAAGAAACTAGGTACCTGTTAGAGATGCATGTTCATGAAGAGGATGTACAATCATATATATGCAACAAAATATACTAGAGCAACACCGAAAAAGAAAGTGTTAGCAACTAGATGCAACATACAGTACACAAATTAATTAACTAGAGGTACGCAGGTCATCGTACACAAACTAACAAAGTAGCATTACGCAAGTTTGGCAGGGACCGTGGACATCACAAAGTTTCATCGCTACAAAAAGTATACAAGTTCAACCGACACATATCATCATCATCAGCATCATAAATCACTAGAAGTTCCATCCCTCCATATCATCGAGGATGAACCCTAGCTTCTTGAACAGCGTGAGGTCTAGACGTTGCATGCCTATGCGAGTTCGGACGTCAGCTCGCGATATAGGGCCGTGGTGGAACATCCCCTTCTTATCGACGACTTCTTTCATGATGATCGTCGCAATGTCTCTTTGGATGTGAAAGAAGTCATCTCTAAGTTTATAATCCGCTTCTCCATGAGATTCTAGCCACTTGTGGATATGATCATCATTTCTGCTTTTAATGCGAAGCTTTTGGTGATCCGTGTTGAACTGAATCATGAGATGGACGATGTAGAATCCATCCTTCTTGCTTGGTTTTGGGACATGGATGCAAGAGAAGTTAGTTTTATGCGCGAAACCCATCTTCTTGTTCCTTTGTTTCTTGATCTGCACGTGGCCACCTCTAAAGCTGAAGCCTTGGAGAGCATCATCTAGAATATTCATTATGTGGGTGTAGTCTTTTTTCTGGTAGTCTCTGGAAGGGTCAAAATACATGGCGTGGGAGACTTGCAGGTAAAGAACAATAAGGACGGCGCGCCTGTTGCTGCGGGGAAAAGACACCTCAAATTATTCCCCATATGAGAGAGAAGGAATGATTGAAATGTACGAAAGGGTTGTCCGGAACTGACTTACTTTGGATGATAAGGCACGAGGACAATTTCCCGGTCCTTATTCTGTACCATGAAGTTTTGGAGGTACTCCCTAGCAGTTTCACGCTCAAAGTCGCCGAGACTCAAGAAAGACTCATGCATGTAGTACGGATCTGGCACACAGATTTGCGAGACTTCTTCACTCTTCATGACGGAGGTCATATGTAGCGCAAAAAGGCGGATGATTGTAAAATCAAGCCGCCTTGTTAGAAACATCTCAAAGATATGGTCAAACCGCAGGAAGAACACCTCCGCGGGCCGTGTGTCGACATAGCACTTCCCCTCAGGCACACGAGCCGCGTATGTCGTATATGCTTGATCCTTTGAGGCTAGTAGGCTTTTCTCAGTCGACAGCACATGGTCGTGCAGTCTCCTGAGATCCCCTTATAGTGCCTCCAGCGGTTTCGGCGGTAGCATCGGCTCTCCCGTGAGATGGAACCTGACCGCACCTTTCACGGGTACACGCTCTTCAGAATGCATCGTCTGGCTGCTATGTGCTCTGGCTTGTTTGGAGGCAGTTATCTTCCCCAATCTCTTCCTCTCCTTTTTCTTGGGCACACCTTCCAGACCCTTCCTTAACCCCTGCCCCAGTGTTCCCGGGCTAAGTACTATACGACCCTCGCGCCCGGCTAGTTGAGCCTGTGTTGAGGCGGCATCTTCAGGCGTGTCCTGTGAGGATTTCATGAAGAGAGACTTTTTGTAATCCTTGCTACGACCCTACCCGAGAATATCATCCATATCCTCATTAGCAAGCTGATAGCCTGATTCGTCATATGGTTGACTCATCATATCTATGTCACAGTCATACGCGTTTGTATTGAGGAAATCCATAGGGTTGACCTCCGTCTCATCATCCATTCTCTGTTCTACAGGAGAAATTACATCAGCCAGTACTATTGCACCCCCTTCATCATGTCGTCCGCCGCTCTCACCCGGCACTACAGGAGCTGGTAATTGCGTAGGAGGGGTGGTGGTCTCTATCCCTTAAGTCATCAAATGTTCTTTACTCCTTAAGTCATCGTCGTTGATGCTCGCGCATTCCCGTAGGATGCATCCTACTTGGTTCCCATAGCACTTGCGAGGTTCTTCTGGCTCTAACAGCTCAAACTTGCCAGGTGCCATCCTTGTGATCACAAGTTGTCCAATCCCTAGTTTGTTAGGTTTTCGTATCCTCTGCTTCTTATGCTTCTTCTTTTCGGTAGCGGCATCGGGGCCGGTACCATCCCCGCCGGTATCTTCCCGCGATGCACGTTCCCATGCCGTCTCGGCGCCGCCATCGGTCAAAGCACCGTCGGTGTCGATGTCGGCGTCGATTACTATCATCGAGGCCGACTGCAAACCTTGCTTAGCATCAAATAGTCGAGGTACTCTTGTTCACCCTCATAATCCATCTTGTCTGCATCTTGGTCAGAAGGCCCAGTTTCTTCGTTGTTCGACATGTTTCCTATGATTAAGTGTCCTCATTTATTTCTAAAAGTATGAATAAATGAGAAATGACATGAAAAGAAATCTATGTGCCAGCACTCGATATGCCAACTATGTAGCACAAATCATGCCTCTATTCACGGGAAATTTCGGCATGACCTTTGCTAAAAAATGGACATATCGAGCGCTTGAAATTCACCGAGCGAAATGAATTAACATTCACGTAACATAGGCCACTCGGATCATTTTCCAAACATGACATGTCCAAAACATGACATATCCACATATCACATGTCCAGTTCAGATTTGCATATAAATTCAGCTAATTTTGAAACCTAGCTAAATTCATCACTAAATAGATAACCTAATTAATAGACTGCCCTAACTAAAACCTAAGTAAATTAACTGAAGAACCCTAGCAGAGATAGAGAGGGGGGGGGTTACAGAGGGTGCAGGGGCGAGGAGGCAGGCCCGACGATGGCTGAGGTTGGGACAGGAGGAAGCAGAGGAGGGAGGCGAGGCGATGGGTCGAGGCGGCAGGGTCGGGGCAAGGCGCCGGCGTGGGTCGAGGCTGGGCGGGTCGAGCGGCGGCGGGGTCGAGGCGGCCGGCGCTGGGTCGAAGCAGCAACGGGGAAGAAAGAGTGGGGATTTGGGGGGAAAAGGCGGGATGAAGCAGGAATAGTGAGAATTTTGGGTTAAGTGGACGTAGCAGCAACGCGTTTGGACAAAATGCGCTGCTAGTACCTTCAGTAGCTATAGCGGTTTATATGAAATGCGCTACTACTACCGTCAGTAGCTGTAGCGGTTTATACGAAATGCGCTGCTACTACTACTGCCAGTTTTCCTTTTTCTTTTCCTTTATTTTCGTCCACTTTTATTTCCCGAGAGCAGTGAACGAAGGGAGGGCGATATATATTGCATCATTTGACGATTAAATATGTATGCAAAATAGGAACATATATATTACATCATTGGACCCATGCATAATAATGGCTAAGTGTGTGTACAAAATAGGAATATATATATATATATATATATATATATATATATGTTACATCATTTGACCGATAACAAACGGTTCCTCAGCGCTGATGTTTTTGTTTTTGAGTTAGCTTCTTTCCCTTCTTGTTCGTCGAAGAATAATTGAGCCCCTCATTGTGACTTTGCCTTTTCCATGGAGTACGATTTTTCTTAGGTAATGTAGTATTGATTCTTCTTTTGACGTATACTTCATCATCATCATCATCTTCCCTCATTGGGTTGCCGTACTGATCATAGTCTTCCTCGTTGGCGACTCCATCCATTCCAATGATGTTCCTTTTGCCTCTCCTCATGACAACACGACTAGGATTGCATGGGTCGGTTAACAAGAAGCATTGTGTCACGTGCTTAGCGTGTACCCATGGCTCGTCTTTTGCGATAGCGTTCACGGTAGCGCTCTTGGCGTCGGGTATACGCATGGTAGTGAAAATCCGGTTTTCTCTTTCGACATTCTTTGTCCATCTGACACGAAACATCGTCGTGTTGTGTAGTCCAGAGTAGTCAAGCTCCTAGATCTCCTCGACCCTTCCATAAAATCATTCAGTTGCGCCGTTGTCGCTGCCGGTCGTGCATTCCATCGTCACCCCTGAGTTATGATCATCACTGTCCATATCTTTGGCCTTCGTGTAGAATGTGTATCCATTGATATGATATGCCTGATAGGTTACGAGGTTGGGCGAGGGGCCATGTGCTAAGGCGTATATGAGCAATCCATCCTTAGAGCCCTCCTCCGGGGGATTAGCAATAATATGCTCTTTGAACCAATGCAGGAAAGTGGAGTTGTGCTCTCTAGTAACTTCGACGTTCGTCTTGCATACCCCCCCGGTCACGATACTTCTTTGCGATAATTTCTTTGTGCAGTGCCACGAAAGGATCTACCTCGTCTAGGTGTTGTAGCACTACCAAGTTTGCTCTGTCAAGGTCATTTGCATCGATCTGAGTATGCCACGTGCAGTTCCTGCGACCGTTGCGATGACCATCTCCTTGAGCCTCCCATTGTGCTTGTTAGCGGGCAAACCAACACTAACACCCGGCGGCTGGTCTGCGCCATATAGAAAATTCTCACGAAGAGATGCACTCTTGTGCCAAATAATACAGACGATGCTTCCATCTGGATGGGACATGTTACGAATGAATCCTTTGATGATCCCATTCATCCTCTGAAACAACATCATGTTGTGCAGGAATGACGGCCCCAGGTCTATTATGTCATCCACAATATGGACACACAGATGCACCATCATGTCAAAGAACGCGGGCGGGAAGTACATCTCAAGCTCATTCAGTATCACAACGATCTCTTCCTATAGCCTGCGGAGCTGCTTCACACCGATCGGCTTTCAAGAGATGACGTCGAAAAAGTTGCAGAGACCAATAAGCGTGTCACGAATGTGCTTGTCTATTATCCCTCTAAGGGAAACAGGTAGTATCTGCGTCATCATCACATGACAGTCATGAGACTTCATCCCGCTGAACCTTTTCTTGTCCGTGTCTAGATATCTGCTTATCTTGCCACAGTAACCGGAACTAACTTTGACTCCGGTAAGGCACTTAAAGAATTGATTGATCTCAGCCTGTCTTAAGGTGAAGCAAGAAGGGGGGCAATAATCCTCTTTCTTTATTTTCTTGCATTTCTTCTCCCATGCCTCTGTCTCCGTCTCTGTCTCGTCTGACATTTTACGGGCCGGCATGTGCAGATCTTCCCTGATTTTTAAATCTTGCAAGTCTTTTCTTGCCTTCGGCCCATCCTTGGTCTTATCCGGCATGTTCATCAGTGTTGCGAGCAAGCTCTCAAGGACATTCTTACAGATATGCATTTGATCAAGGCAATGAGGTGTATCGAGTTTGTGCCAGTACTCCAAGTCCTAGAACACAGACCTTGTCTTCCATACCTTGACAGCGGCTCGGCGCCTTTCTCGTGTCTTTCGGCGCTGGGCACTCCTTCCAGTTTTCAACAGCTCATCGATTTCGGCACCGCTCCGCTTACGTGGAGGTCCTCGATGCTCAGCGTGACCATTGAATAGATCTCCACGGTTTCTCCATGGGTGCGTCTGTTCAAGCCATCTTGATGCCCCATGTACCACGATTTTCCCAGACCGCCATCTTTCCTTGGCGTTAGGCTGCTGAGGCGTCGTATCATCCATGCACGCGTGCATCCATAATATCCATGGCACACGGCCTGCCACATATCCGTATCGAGATAGTCTTGCCTTCGTCGTGATCGGCGCAGCTCTCATGTTGAAATACTACGCCTTTCTTTGGCGTCCCATGTCTTGGCGGTGTTTTCCATAACGTGTCTAACTCCTCTTGAAGTAGCCCCCAGATAAAAATTAATATTATTTCCTGGTTGTTTCGGCCCTTGAATAAGCATGCTCATGTGAATGTACTTTGATTTCATGCACAACCAGGGGGGAGGTTGTACATCCATACAAACACGGGCCATGTGCTATGGTTGGTGTTCTGGTTGCCAAACAGATTCATGCCATCGGTACACGCGCCCGAGCATGATGTTCCTTGCATCACATTCAAAATCTTGATAGAAGCTATTCAACGCTCTCCTTGGCTTCCATCCTTCACGTGTCTCACTTCGGATCATCTCCATCGTCGGGCTTCTTCCTCTCTCGTACGGCGCATTAGCTTTGCTTCCTTGGGATCTACAAAATACCTCTGGAGACGGGGAGTGATCAGTAAGTACCATACAACTTTCTGGGGACATTTCTTCCCAGTCTTCTTGTATCGAGAAGCATTGCACACCGGACAGCTTATTTTTTTCCACGTGCTCCTTCCGATAAATTATGCAATCGTTGATGCATGCATGGTATCTAACGTGTGGAAGATCAAGAGGGCACACGATCTTCTTGGCCTCATCAACACTAGTAGGACATAGATTACCCGCGGGAAGAACATCCTTTAGGTACTTGAGATGCTCATCGAGGCTAGTGTCGGTCCATTTGTTTTTAGCCTTCGTCTTCAGGAGTTGGAGCATGAAACTCAAGCGGGTCACCTCAGGATTGCAACCATCATACAATGGAGTGTTCGAGTCTACCACCAGTTGCTCCAGCTTAGCCTCCTCTCTAGAAGCAGCTCTCTCAGTTCTCGTCTCCTTGCAAAGGAATGCTTGAACATGAGGGTCCCACATGATTGAACTTAGTACCGACGAACTCTGCTGCGTGGAGTCCATGTCGTTCTCTCCGCTGCCATGTCCGGCCCCTTCTCCTCCGCCATGTCTGGCCCCTTCTCCGCCGTCATGTCCGGCCTCTTCCCCGCCGCCATTATCGATCATCTCTTCGTCTTGCCCCGTGTCATCATAGTTGTCACATCCCTAGTTATGGTAATGCTTAGTGCTATCATCTTGTGTTGCATCATGTTTAAGTTTCAATTAAAGTTGAAATGGGGATTGTTCAAACCCTAGCACCAGATCAAATCAAATAGGTTCAACCTAAAATAATCTTAGATGAACCCAAAATACCTTTGGAAATGTTCATGATTTTTGATAAAGGTGAAAACCCCTGCCAAAAATGATGAGCATATTTCTTGGCCATTTACGGATTTTTGAATTTACTCATAAAGTATTTGAATTTGGGCATTTGAATGCTATAAATAATTTAAATGCTCAAATAATTCTGAAACTAAATGTGGGTTGTTACATATATTTCAGAAGGTACCCACAATTATTTTCAGGATTTTTAGAAGTGCTCTGGTATTTTTAATAAAGCCCAAACAACTACAGAAAAATAGAAAACAGAATTTAATTAGAGAGAGAGAGAGAGAGAGAGAGAGAGAGAGCGAGAGAGAGAGCTGGACCGGCCGGGCCACTCACCCGTGCAGGTCATCACCTACCTCTGCCCGCCAAGAGGGAGGAGGGAGACAACGCACGAACGCGTGAGGCGCCACGCCTCCTCCCTGCTCGCTTGCCTCACTGAGGCGCCTCGAAGCCCCTCCTTGGCGCCGCTCTGGACCCCCTGACCTCCTCACTCTCCCCCTTCGTCTCTCCCTCATCTCTCCCCCTCTGGTTCTCTTCCCGCAGCCGCCCGAGAACGCCGTCGTCGCGCCGACGAGCACCACCGCGGCCATCATGCAGCCCTCACCCTTCCGCTGAGTCCATAAGCACCACCGAAACCTCCCCGTCCTCCCAATCGAGCTACGAGATGCCAGGAGGCCCTGCCTCATCGCCATCGCGGTCATCTTCAACCTCGGGCACCCAAGCCCCTCGCCGTCGATTCGCGCCATCAAGGACGTCCCCGAGCCCACTTACCTACTGCGCCGCCTCCTTGTGACCTCCTCACTCATCTCCCCCTAGCCGCGCCGTATTTTTCTTCCTCTAACCGCGCCAATCGCCGGAGCCTTGAGCTCCTCGCCACTGGCCTCGATGCCGTCGTGGCCACAGCCGCCGCCGCTTGCGTCCAAGCACTGGAACGTGCTCAGGACCTCCCAAGAAACCCAATGCCACCACCCAAGCCTCCCTCCATGCACCCTAGCCTTGTCCCGCTCGATCCCATAGCTCCGGCGGGCGCCCAAGTGCTCGCCGTCGGCGAACCAGGCCACCCCGCGACCTTCTGACACCTCCCCTGGATGCGGGAGACCACAAGCTTGCCTCCCGTGCCCTCGATGCGTCCAGCCGTGGCCAGAAATGGCCAGCCGGCGTTCGCCGCCGCGCTGGATTAGCGCCGCCGGTTAGCCGCTGGTTAACTCCACCATTAGCACTAACTAATCCCCCCTCACTGACATTGAGAGCGGGCCCCACGACGGGTCAAAGCTGAGTCAACACGGGGTTAAACCATAGTTTATCACTGTCTCAATGACATGCTGGTCCCACGCATCAGGTTTGACCGTGTTGACTTGCTGACGTCATTGTGACGTCATGCTGACGCAGTGAACTCTTTTCTGTAATTTGTTTAATTCTAAATAATCCAGGAAATTCCAGAAAATGTTATAAACTTCCAAAATTCATAGAAATTCAACCGTAGCTCCAAATGAAATAGGTTATATATGAAAAATGATCAGAAAAATCCAATCTACCCATATGTACCATTTTCATGCATGTTAGAACAACATTTGTTCACTGTTTAGGTCAAATCAATTAAATGGCATTTGATTAATCACATATGGAGTTTGAATTTGAATCTTGTATTCAAACCAACTTCATTTAATCTGTTGCTAGTTGCATTAGCTCAAATCACAGCATATTGCCATGTCATGATCATGCATCATATTGTGCATTGCATTGATTGTGTTCTTCCTTGTTTGCCGGTGTTTGTCCCCTCTCGATAGACGTGGTTCTGCCGATGAGACCGGTGACACCGATGAAGAGATATACTATCTTCAGAAGTGTCAGGCAAGCAAAACCCCCTTGTTCATTCCGATACAATCCCACTCTCTCGCTCCTGCTCTCTTTTACTGCATTATGACAACAGCGATATATCTGCTACTTGCTACAGTAGTTGAACCCCTTTATCCTCTACATGGCCTGTCATTGCCACAGTAAATAGATGAAACCCACTAGCATGAGTAGGAGTTGTTTGAGCCCTGATGTGCCTACTCATTCATGCTTGTTTGTCATGCACACTCTTTGCTCGAGTTGAGTCAGGTCTGATTCATCGGGGATGAATCGGAGGTGTGTGAACATGTCCTATTGTGTGTGAGCTATGTTTGTGAACACGATTTGGTAAAGGTAGTGGTGAGAGGCCATGTACGAGAACATGGTGTGTTGTCTCATTGAAACCGTCCTCAGGAACTGAGTTCTGTGTCTGTGATCCATGAACAGTTACTACCACACATTGGGTTCCGGTAACTCGACCCCTCTCGACTTATTAATCAACATGATCTCTGTCCAGGAGTTGCAACTAGTTTCTGGTGTTTGTAGGTAGTGTTAGTAGTCTACCAAGTGGCACCCGGTACAGGTGGGCTTGGGACAGACTAGGCACCGTGGCACGGTGTAGCAAGCGTAGATCCACCCGTCGAGGTGGGCTTGTGTCAGGACCCCGACTCAATGTCACATCGATCTAGCCTGTAACACATCATATCACTTTGCGGCCTCACGCACGGTATCCCAACGGGTGTCGCCTTACCTTAGCCCGGGACCGTTTGAGCCTTTTGGCACACGTATATGATAGTGTCGCTAGCATCCATATGAAAAGGAGCCGGGCTGACATGGCTAGTCGTAAACCCAAAGTGGCACAGACTTACGAGGACACGGCATCCATGACCCGACATCGAGCGTGTCGGTCGACAGACAAGTAAGTTCGGGCTGTAGCTTTGGGCTAGCAGGACTCCGATAAACCGGGCTGTGGCGGGCTAACAGGACTCCGGTACTCAATGCGTGACATTTCCCGAAGGGACAGACACGAGAGCGAAGAAGGACACATGCCGGCCAGCCTAAGTGTTAGGAGCGGTAGCAAGCTACCATGGCTCGGTGGAGACACTAGGAGACATTTCCGGTAAGAGAGGCTACTAAAGATAAACAACTAGATAGTCGGATCCCACACATACCAAGCATTTCAATCATACACACAATATGCTCGATATGTGCAAATACAACAAGGCATCACAACATGACTCTCGACACAAGTACTTTATTTAAAGGCTCGAGAGAGCCATACATAGCATACACACAAGTACGGGTCACACGACCCACATACAAGTCATACAAGCATACAAGCCACAGCGGAAGTGTTTTGTCTGAGTACAGACAACTAGTAAAATAAAAGAGGCTTGGGTAAGCCTAGCTATACTACATGGTCCTTCACTTGCTCAGGATCACCACCTGGGCCTTAGTCTACTCATCGATGTCAACGTCTATGAAGAACCCGTCGGAAGGGTTTGTGGCATCTTCTGAAAAATGTAAATTAAAGCAACATGAGTACAAAGGTACTCAGCAAGACTTACATCAGACCCTACATACATGCATATTATCAAGAAGGGTTGGTGGGGTTATTGCAGCAAGCCAGCTTTGACTCATGGCTAAGCTATCCTACGAGACACCAACTTGAAATAGTTTTGCGCACTCGAGTCCACTACTCACCACTTCAATACACCACCGAGGATCCAACCCCGTCTTCCTACGGAGGAGCCATCCTCGGCACTCACGCTTATCTTGAGGCTTTTAGTAGTATCCATTTACTTGTCTATGAGGCTGTATAGGCAACCAAGTAGTCCTTTACATGACGCTGCTATTCGAATAGATGATGTTAACCTGCGGGGTGTACTTCTTCATACACGCTCTCACCACTTATCGCCGTTTACGACATGTACTCGGCAACCTTCAGCGGAAGCCCAGCGTGGGTGTCGGCCACGACCTACCTGAACACCTAAGTCTCTAGTCGGGTTTATCGCCTATTTGGGTTCCATCTATGAGGAGTTCGGCGAAGTTTCGCTCACAGCCCCAAGCGATGTGAACAGGGTTCCCGAGATACCAAGCGGGCATCCGGTACACCCGCCACGTACCTACCGCATCACAGCCCACCCCTACGGTCAGCGCTGCCCACGGCCTCCGATGAGCTACAAACACGAAACTACTTGCAACTCTGGACGAAGACTAGGGTGAATAAGAAGCGAGAGGGTCCATTGGTTTGGGCCCAATGCATGGTAGTAGCTGAATCTTAAATCACACATACAGATCTCGATTGCTTAAGGGCGGCCTCAATGAAACAACCCACCATGTACTCCTACATGGCCTCTCATCGATACCTTTACCAAATCGTGTTCAACACCTTACTCTCATCTTGACTCGATCATTTCACTCTAGCCATCACCCGGATGAACCGGACGACACGACTCTAAGCATAGCAGGCATAGCAAGGTAGGAACAACACAATCATATGGCTCAATCAACTCCTACACATGCTAGTGGGTTTCATCTAATTCTTGTGGCAATGACAGGTCATGCAGAGGAAATGGGTTCAACTACCGCAGCACACAGCAGTTTGAATCGCGTTGTCTTAATGCAAGAAACGAGAGCAGGAGCAAGAACATGGGATTTTATCGTTATGATCAAATGGTTGGTTGCTTGCACGACGAATTCGGTGCAGGTATTGCTCTTCGTCGGGGTTATCACGGTACTCCTCGAGGCGAAACGCCGCAGGAACACCGATACACAAGCATTACCAAACAATATGCAACAATATGATGCATGCATGAGACATGGCATATATGAGTGTGTTGGGCTAATGCAACTAAGACCAGATGGGTTTGAAGCATTTTGAACCAAAGATGCAATTTCCAAACTCATATATGATCATTTAGGGTGCTTTAACTTGTTCTGCCATAAACAGTAGGTTAGCTTGCTTAAACATGCATGAAACCAGTACAGATGGATAGGTTGGATTTTCTGATCATTTTCATATATAATTTGTTTCATTTGGAGTTCTGATTAATTTCTATGAATTTTTGAAGTTTGAAACATTTTACGGAATTTCTGTGTAAAAATAATTCGATAATTAAATTCTCGCACAAGACTATGCGTCATGATGGCGTCGGTGGTCAGCAGGCTGGTCAGGTCAAACTGACCAGTGGGTCCCGCATGTCGATTGTGTAATTAAACTAATTAAATTAAGTTTTAACTAAATTGTTTTAGTTAGCGGAGGGCCCACATGTCATAGACCCGGGTCGACCAGGCCCACCCGTGGTCAAAGTCGGTCAAACCCGCGGCGTTTAGCCGCTTGGGCGAAACCGACGCGGCGGCGAGTGCTTTTGCCATTCCGGCGACCAAATGGGGCGGAAGGCATCTGAGTTGCCGAGGTGAGCGCGTCTATTGGTGGTGGTGGTTGGGCTCGGGGTGGCGGAGTTGGCGCCGGCGGCGACTTTGGCGGCCACCGGAGTTCGGGTGAGCGAACTCGGCTGGGGTGTCTGCGGTGAGTGCGGGAGTGCGGTTAGCTCAACGCGGCGTGGTGAGTCGTTGGACATAGTGAGATGGCGGAGGATGGCGGGAGCACGTCGGCGGCGAGGTCGCGACGGCGCGTCTTGAGTGAGCCGTGTGCTCGCTGTGGTGCCTGGCGAGAAAGAAAGGGAGGGAAGGTAGCCCAGCTCACGGCGGTCGCGATGGAGCAGACGGCGTGGTCGGGACGAGCTGATGCGGCGGCGGCGGCGAAGGGGATCTCGGCGGTGGCGCTTGGGCGAGGTTGGTGCGGCGGCCGGCACGCCTTGGCGCTTCGAGGCTCGGCTAGCTCGAAGGAGTAGAGGGCGGCGAGCTTCTGGACACGGTGGCGGCGTGGAGACGACGGAGAGCGCGGCTACGGCGGCGGTGCGGCGACGGTGGCGTCGGCCATCGCGTGGGGGCGCGAGGGAGACGAGCTGGGGGCGAATGGAGATGTCCAGGAGGTCCGGGGCGCGACGTGGAGCTCGTCCAAGGCAGCGGGGCGGCGAGGGGGCGAAGCAGGGCGGCGTGCAGCTGCGTGGCGAGCTGCGGTGCTGCCGCCGAGCACCTTGGCTGCCTGCCTGGCAAGCCAAGCAGCTCGCTGGCGCGGTGGCCGGGCTGGGCCGGCCAGGTGGGCTGGCTGGTGGGCCGGTGGTGGCGCCAGGTAAGTTTCCTTTCTGTTTTCCTTATTTAATTCTTCTGCAACTTTGTTGAATTATTTAAAATACCTACAAGGTTCTAAAATTCACCAAACTACTCCTGGTCCATTGTTGGAATATTTCCAACATGAAACATTTTAGATTGGGAATATTTGGACATTTGAAATATTTTATAAATTTTAAATGCCCAAATTCAAATAATTATGATTTAATTCAAAGACCTTGGGATGACCTAGGAAATTGTGCATCACTTTTGGCGGAGGTTACGAACCAAGACAAAAATGATGGACATTTTAGAAGGGCATTTCAGGTTCATCGAAAATATTTTAGTAAACCCTAGTTTGTTTGAGGAGGGTGGGGGTTACTGTCATTCCCATTTCAGGTTTCTGTTGAAAAAAATAGACATGATGCAACACTCTAATGCAAGAACTAGCTAGGGTGTGACAACTCACCCCCACTCAAAAGAATCTCGTCCCGAGATTTAGGTTCCTCCGGAAAGAGGGCGGGGTACTCAAGTCGAAGACGATCCTCCCTTTCCCAAGTAGCTTCCTTCTCAGAATGGTGCGACCATTGAACCTTGAGAAACTTGATATTATGCCGTCGAGTGGTACGCTCGGCTTGATCGAGAATCTGAGCGGGTATTCTCGATATGTGAGATTATCTTGAAGATCAAGCGTTGCGTGGTCCACTCCACGGATAGGATCCGAGAAGCAACGCTGAGTTGAGAAGCGTGGAAGACATCGTGGACTTTGGAGAGATGTGGAGGTAGTTCAATTGGTAGGCAACTTCTCCTCGTTTGGCAAGAATGCGAAAGGGTCCAATGTAGCGAGGAGCCAATTTGCCTTTGATACCGAAACGATGGGTTCCCTTCAGAGGGGTAACCCGAAGGTAAGCCTTCTCGTCAACCTCGTAAGTCATAGCCTTATGTTTTCGGTCATATTGACTCTTTTGACGAGATTGGGCTGTTTTCAACTTTTCACGAACGATGCGAACTTGCTCTTACGCTTCTGGATCATATCCGGGCCAAAGAATTATCTTTCCCGGTTTCGACCGGTTAAGAGGTGTTCGACACCTTCGTCCATAGAGAACTTCAAAAGGTGCTTTGCCCAAGCTAGATTGATAGCTATTGTTATAAGCAAATTCGACAAATGGAAGGCATTTCTCCCAATCCATTCCGAACGAGATAACAGAAGCTCGAAGCATGTCTTCTAGGATTTGGTTGACGCGTTCTACTTGACCACTTGATTGAGGGTGAAAAGCGAGTGCTAAAGGAAAGATGGGTTCCCATAGCGTTTTGGAAACTTTCCCAAAATCGAGAGGTGAAGAGACTTCCTCGATCGAGTTAATTTCAATGGAACACCATGAAGAGACACTATTAGGAGATGTACAAGTCGCTAGGTGACTAGCGGTTATACTCTCATGACAGGTAAGAAATGGGCTACTTTGGAGAGGCGGTCGATAACGACAAAGATAGCATTATTCCTTTCTTGGTCTGGGAAAACCGGTGATGAAATCCATCTTGATTTTATCCCATTTCCATTCAGGAATAGCTAAGGGTTGAAGGATGCCAGCAGGCCGTTGATCCTCTGCTTTTACACGACGACAGACGTCGCAGTTAGCAACAAATTGAGCAATGTCTCTCTTCATCCTAGTCCACCAGAACCTCTGGCGTAGGTCCTGATACATTTTAGTGCTACCGGGATGAATGGTGAGAGGAGATTCATGAGCTTCTTTAAGGATTAATCGCTGCAAGTTTCGTACTTTAGGAACCACTAGGCGGTTTCCGAAGTATACGACTCCTTGATCATCAACGGAGAAACAATCCGCAACTCCTTTCTTGATGTTTCTTTTGATGCGGGAAATTCCCGGATCTACCTTTTGGGCTTTGATGATCTGATTCGTAAGGGTAGGTTTCGCCACCAAGGTGGAAAGGAATCCTCGAGGAACAATGTGAAGGTTAAGCTTCCGAAATTCCTCGTGGAGAAGTGGTTGACTTTGTTGCAACATTAGGTTGTTGCAATAAGATTTCTGACTTAAGCGCATCAGCCATGACATTGGCTTTTCACGGGGTATAAGTTATTCCTAAGTCGAAATCTGTGATCAACTCAACCCAACGTCTTTGCACGAGATTCAAATCTGGTTGGGTGAATATGTACTTCAGACTTTGGTGATCGGTGTAGATTTCATAGCGATTACCAAGAAGGTAATGTCGCCGAGTTTTGAGTGCATGGACTACAGTTGCAAGCTCTAGATCATGAGTTGGGTAGTTTTCCTCATGTGGGTGCAATTGCCGTGAAGCATAAGCAATTACGTGTCGATCTTGCATGAGAATACAGCCTAGTCCTTGTCGCGAGGCGTCGCAATAGATAACAAAGTCCTTAGAAAAATCTGGTGGTACCAATACGGGAGCAGAAGTTAAACGTCTTTTTAGTTCCTGGAAACTATGCTCACATTGTGGAGTCCACTCAAACTTTTTATCCTTCTTGAGGAGTTCAGTTAGAGGTTTAGCAACTTTGGAGAAGTTCTCGACAAAGCGGCGACAATAGTTCGCTAAGCCAAGGAAACTTCGAACTTGCTTGACCGATTTAGGTGGAGTCCAATTAAGGACGGCTTGAACTCGCTCGGGGTTGACAGCAATACCTTTACCAGAAATTACATGTCCTAGATAGGTCACTTCTGGCAGCCAAAATTCGCATTTAGAAAACTTGGCATAAAGGCGATGCTCTCTAAGTTTCATCAACACTAGCCTTAGATGTTCGGCATGTTCTTCCTCGTTCTTAGAGTAGATGAGTATATCATCGAGGTAAACCACGATTTAATTTATCCAAATACTCCATGAAGATTGAGTTCATTAACCGGGAGAAGGTGGCTGGAGCATTGGTTAAACCGAAGGACATGACGGTGTACTCGTATTGGCCGTAACGAGTAACAAAGGCCGTTTTGGGAATGTCCCCATTTCGGATTTTGATTTGATGGTAGCCTAACCTCAAATCCATCTTAGAAAAGACTGAGGATCCTGCGAGCTGATCATACAGATCGTTGATCCTGGGGAGCGGATACTTGTTCTTAATTGTGACCAAGTTGACGGGTCGATAATCTACAACCATCCGGTCCGTACCATCCTTCTTCTTGACGAAGAGGACGGGCAAGCCAAGGAGATGAACTAGGACGGATGAAACCCTTTTCAAGGACTCATCGAGTTGTTTCTTAAGTTCGGCTAGTTCTAGGGGTGCCATCTTATAGGGTCTTCTAGAAATTGGGGCAGTTCTGGGATGAGGTCTATCACGAATTCAACATCTCTGTCGGTGGGACACACGGCAATTCTTCTGGAAGACATCCGGAAGTCACGGACTACGGAGCGTCTTGAGGTGCAGCAATGGGTGGCATTAAGAGAATATAGTTGGCGCTTGGATATTCGGGTCAAGACATTGACTATCTTTCCCGAGGGGTGCGTAAGTTGAGCAGTCCTAGAGAAACAATCAATCTTGGCATGATGGGCTGACATCGGTCCATACCCAAGATGATATTTATATCCGAAGATTTGAGAGCTATCAGCGATGCAAGGAAAACAAGTCTGTCGACCTGAATTTCATTTCCATGGCTTACTCTAGAGGTTTGCCATCTAGAACCGGAGTAGAAATTTCCATGGTGGAAGGCATGTCACGAGAATGCGATGTTATGCAAGCGAGCATAGTTTTCGGATATGAATGAATGAGATGCTCGATGTCGAAAAGAGCGGATGCGGGTGGCAATTAACAAGAAGCGCACCGAGCACGACGTTGGGATCCTCTTGGGCCTCTTGGTGAGACACAATTAACATGGCCACGTGCGGTGGTGGCGGCAGCATAGAACACCTTTCTGGCGGCTTGCCACGGCCAACAGCTTTGCAGGCTGGTTGGGGTTGGTCGAGGACAATCGCGCATGTAGTGGCCTGATTCCCCACACTTGAAGCACGTCCGGGGCTGGCGCGTGAGGAGCATTGTTGGTTGGCCCACCATAGGGCTTAGCTGGTGCATCTTCTTTGAAGCGGGCGGCGCTGAAAGGATGGCCTCGGTGTGAATCTGGGTGGCGAGGCGTGTTGGCACCCCACACGGCGCTTCGTGGTCCGGCACGGATGAGGAACCCATATCACGACCATGCTTGCGTGTTGCTTCAAATCGGTCGACCAGTTTCAGCGCTGATGGCTTTGTTAACAAGCACGGAAAGAGGTGCACTCATGCAAGCGGAGATCTCGGCGAAGTTCGGGCTAAGTCCCTTGCGGAACCTTGCTGTTTCTTGGCGTCGATGGAGACCTCTTGATTGCATAGCGTGCGAGGTTACCAAACTCTCTGCTGTGGCGTCCACGAGAGAGCGGCCTTGGGTGAAACTGCAGAACTCCTCACGTTTACGATCCATGAGACCCTCCGAAATGTGATGTTCACGGAAAGCCTCGCTGAATTCTGCCCAAGTAGTGACATGGCCAACTGGGCGCATAGCCATATAATTCTCCCACGAGATCTGGCGGGGCCTTCAAGATGATATGCAGCAAAGGTGACCTTGTCAGCCTCGGCTACCGAGGCGAAACGCAGCTTGTGAGTAATCTTTCTTGAAGCCGATCATCAGCGTCGAGAGGCTCGGCGGAGTGGTGAAAGGTAGGTGGGTGTAACTTGATGAAGTCACCGGCGACACCAAGTTATTTCTCGATGATGGGCTGTGTTACATTCGATCGCTCCACAAGCGGTTGGTCTCCGTTTGTTTGTCTCGGCCTCCAGCATAACTTCGGCCAGAGAAGGAGGGTGAGACAGGTTTGCTTCTCCGACTCCGCTGCCTTCGGCCTGCTCTGGCGGAGCAGGGTTGTTGCGGGTGTTAACCATCCTAGGAAAACAAGACAAGGATTTAGTCCAGGATGGCAAGATCTTGACATAGAAATGTAGAATGTAATGGATAACTTGGAATGCAAGATGATCATCCGTATGACATGGTAGATACAGAAACTGCTTCTTTATTCCATTGTCATACACACCATACAAGGTTTAGTACAAGACCAAACAAAGTTCTACTACGGTGAAAGGAAGATTACATCTCGTCGGAGGCATACCAAGCTCCTATACATTATTTTTCTTACACCTCCGGAATTAGTACACACCAAGTCATATTCCACGAGTCACGCAGGACGGTGGAAATACAACTATTACAATACTAGTGAGACTACTACTAACTCGAGGCGTCTCCGTAGTAGTTCTCATAGAAGTCTCCTCCGTAGCACAGGAGTTCAACGTGATCGTCAGGAAACAAGCGGTCCCGGGAGCACTGTGGACCATAAGGGCATGGGTGAGGTCTTGGGCCAACAAATGGTGGCTGCGAGGACCACGAGGTGGGGTGATGCCCCCACATCACGCCAATCCATCATGTCCGTGAGCAGATCTAACAGATCTGGTCTCTCATATCCATATATCCAGCTTGGACAGCCGGTGCAAAAGCGAGTCAAAGTGGCCCGGTGATCAAGACGCAGGCGTTGAAGAGCTCCATCCTCAAGGCCCGACTCTCTCGGTCCTTGTCCTCGAGCAACTTCGGCGGTGGTGCGGGTTAGTGAGTCCTCCGACTGGAATCGGCATAGATAGCCGAAGATAACCAAGCGCTCGAAGTGAACCCGGCATATCTGGGAAGTCGGTGTTGCAGTAGGCCGATCTGACTCGCATAATGGTCATCATAGAATCGCAGCATCTTGCACCGCCATATCAATAGTAACACCAAGCCCATAGGAGCTGTGAAGGGCCTCGGTGGAACCAGGATAAGAGGGAAACACCACGGCGGTGCAGAGATCTGGCTTTGATTAAAGTCTCGATCTGCTCTTCAATCGTGTATTCGGGATACCAGCGATATCCCGCTCGATCATAACCGAACTAGCATAGCTGTATGACCGGTCACACCAATGCATCTGGTCGAGACGAACCACTTGATTTTGGTCACGAGTGGCCATCTGGAAGCATAACCATAATGCAAAGACATTAGAATTGCTAATAGAATTTGGACAGCATAACGACTGTAAATGTTCAAAAGGGATCTGAGACAATTTACAAGGAATTGCATAGCCACTCAACATTATCATATCAAGGTTCTGGGTCCAAGTTAGTAACATAACAGGACAGTAAAAACTGAGCCAAGCTTGTAACCATCAAACCTACAAGGTACTCTTGATTAGTAACACGTGAACCTAATAGAGAGAGAGATCCTAATCCTTAACCCCGATGGAAGAATGGGTGACTCGGATCGAGAATGCCATGAGGTAAAGGAGTAAAAAGAGCCTTACGTACCATCCCACAATCAATTCCCTACATATAACTAAAGCATTTCTAGACTCAACATCGACTGTTTGGCTTGGAGAACCTACAGCAGTCCGGCTCGATGCCAACGCTGTCGGGACCCGACTCAATGTCACATCGATCTAGCACGTAACACATCATATCACTTTGCGGCCTCACGCACGGTATCCCAACGGTGTCGCCTTACCTTAGCCGGGACCGTTTGCGCCTTTTGGAACACGTATATGATAGTGTCGCTAGCATCCATATGAAAAGGAGCCCGGCTGACATGGCTAGTCGTAAACCCAAAGTGGCAGACTTACGAGGACAGGCATCCATGACCCGACATCGAGCGTGTCGGTCAACAGCAAGTAAGTTCGGGCTGTAGCTTTGGGCTAGCAGGACTCCGATAAACCGGGCTATAGCGGGCTAACAGGACTCCGGTACTCAATGCGTGACATTTCCCGAAGAACGAGACCACGAGAGCGAAGAAGGACACATGCCGGCCAGCCTAAGTGTTAGGAGCGGTAGCAAGCTACCATGGCTCGGTGGAGACACTAGGAGACATTTCCGGTAAGAGAGGCTACTAAAGATAAACAACTAGATAGTCAGATCCCACACATACCAAGCATTTCAATCATACACACAATATGCTCGATATGTGCAAATACAACAAGGCATCACAACATGACTCTACGACACAAGTACTTTGTTTAAAGGCTCAGAGAGCCATACATAGCATACACACAAGTACGGGTCACACGACCCACATACAAGTCATACAAGCATACAAGCCACAGCGGAAGTGTTTTGTCTAAGTACAGACAACTAGTAAAATAAAAGAGGCTTGGGTAAGCCTAGCTATACTACATGGTCCTTCACTTGCTCGGGATCACCACGGGCCTTAGTCTACTCATCGATGTCAGCGTCTCACGAAGAACCCGTCGGAAGGGTTTGTGGCATCTTCGAAAAATGTAAATTAAAGCAACATGAGTACAAAGGTACTCAAAGCAAGACTTACATCAGACCCTACATACATGCATATTATCAAGAAGGGTTGGTGGGGTTATTGCAGCAAGCCAGCTTTGACTCATGGCTAAGCTATCCTCGAGACACCAACTTGAAATAGTTTTATTTTCGAGTCCACTACTCACCACTTCAATACACCACCGAGGATCCAACCCCGTCTTCCTACGGAGGAGCCATCCTCGGCACTCACGCTTATCTTGAGGCTTTTAGTAGTATCCATTTACTTGTCTATGAAGCGTATAGGCAACCAAGTAGTCCTTTACATGACGCGACTATTGAATAGATGATGTTAACCTGCAGGGTGTACTTCTTCATACGCTCTCACCACTTATCGCCGTTTACGACATGTACTCGGCAACCTTCAGCGGAAGCCCAGCGTGGGTGTCGGCCACGACCTACCTAGACACCTAAGTCTCTAGTCCGGGTTTATCGCCTATTTGGGTTCCATCTATGAGGAGTTCGGCGAAGTTTCGCTCACAGCCCCAAGCGATGTGAACAGGGTTCCGAGATACCAAGCGGGCATCCGGTACACCCGCCACGTACCTACCGCATCACAGCCCACCCCTACGGTCGGCGCTGTCCACGGCCTCCGATGAGGCTACAAACACGAAACTACTTGCAACTCACCGGACGAGAAGACTAGGGTGAATAAGAAGCCGAGAAGGTCCATTGGTTTGGGCCCAATGCATGGTAGTAGCTGAATCTTAAATCACACATACAGATCTCGATGCTTAAGGGCGGCCTCAATGAAACAACCCACCATGTACTCCTACATGGCCTCTCATCGATACCTTTACCAAATCGTGTTCAACACCTTACTCTCATCTTGACCGATCATTTCACTCTAGCCATCACCGGATGAACCAGACGACACGACTCTAAGCATAGCAGGCATAGCAAGGTAGGAACAACACAATCATATGGCTCAATCAACTCCTACACATGCTAGTGGGTTTCATCTAATTCTTGTGGCAATGACAGGTCATGCAGAGGAAATGGGTTCAACTACCGCAGACACAAGCAGTTTGAATCGCGTTGTCTTAATGCGAAACGAGAGCAGGAGCAAGAACATGGGATTTTATCAGTATGATCAAATGGTTGGTTGCTTGCCTGACGGGTCGGTGCACGGGTATTGCTCTTCGTCGGGGTTATCACGGTACTCCTCGGGGGCAGAACCTGCCGCAGGGAACACCGATACACAAGCATTTCCAAACAATATGCAACAATATGATGCATGCATGAGACATGGCATATATGAGTGTGTTGGGCTAATGCAACTAAGACCAGATGGGTTTGAAGCATTTTGAACCAAAGATGCAATTTCCAAACTCATATATGATCATTTAGGGTGCTTTAACTTGTTCTGCCATAAACAGTAGGTTAGCTTGCTTAAACATGCATGAAACCAGTACAGATGGATAGGTTGGATTTTTCTGATCATTTTCATATATAATTTGTTTCATTTGGAGTTCTGATTAATTTCTATGAATTTTTGAAGTTTGAAACATTTTACGGAATTTCTGTGTAAAAATAATTCGATAATTAAATTCTCGTCGACCTTGCGTCATGATGACGTCAGTGGTCAACGGGCTGGTCAGGTCAAACTGACCAGTGGGTCCCGCATGTCAGTGGGTAATTAAACTAATTAAATTAAGTTTTAACTAAATTGTTTTAGTTAGCAGAGGGCCCACATGTCATAGACCCAGGGGGTCAACCTGGGCCCACCCGTGGTCAAAGTCAGGGTCAAACCCCGCCGGCGTTTAGCCGCCGGCGAGCCCGACGCGGCGGCGAGAGTGCTTTTTGCCATTCCGGCGACCAAATGGGCGGCGGAAGGCATCTACGGGTTGCTGAGGGTGAGCGCGTCTATTGGTGGTGGTGGTTGGGCTCGGGGTGGCCGGAGTTGGCGCCGGCGGCGACTTTGGCGGCCACCGGAGTTCGGGTGAGAGCGAACTCGGCCTGGGGTGTGCGGTGAGGTGCGGGGAGTGCACGGTTAGCTCCAACGCGACGTGGTGAGTGCGTTGGACATAGTGAGATGGCCGGAGGATGGCCGGGAGCACGTCGGCGACGAGGTCCGCGACGGCGCGTGCGGGTGAGCTTCGTGTGCTCGCTGTGGTGCACGAAAGTGAGAAAGAAAGGGAGGGGAAGGTAGCCCAGCTCACAGCGGTCGCGATGGAACGGACGGCGTGGTCGGGGACGAGCTGATGCGGCGGCGACGGCGAAGGGGATCTCCGGCGGTGGCGCTTCGGGCGAGGTTGGTGCGGCGGCTTCGGGGCACGCGAGCGCTCGGGGCTCGGCTAGCTCGAAGGAGTAGAGGGAGGCGGAGCTTCTGGACAGGGTGGCGCGGCGTGGAGACGACGGAGAGCGCGGCTACGGCGGCGGTGCGGCGACGGTGGCGTCGGCCATGGCGTGGGGGCGCGGGAGACGAGTGGGGCGAATGGAGATGTCGGGGAGGTCCGGCGCGACGTGGAGCTCGCCCAAGGCAGCGAAGGCGGCGAGGGGCGGCGAGGCGGCGTGCAGCTGCGTGGCGAGCTGCGGTGCTGCCGCCGAGCACCTTGGCTGCCTGCTGGCAAGCAAGCAGCTCATTTGGCGCGATGGCGGGCTGGGCGGCAGTGGGCTGGCTGGTGGGCCGGTGGTGGCGCCATGTAAGTTTCCTTTCTGTTTTCCTTATTTAATTCTTCTGCAACTTTGTTGAATTATTTAAAATACCTACAAGGTTCTAAAATTCACCAAACTACTCCTGGTCCATTGTTGGAATATTTCCAACATGAAACATTTTAGATTGGGAATATTTGGACATTTGAAATATTTTATAAATTTTAAATGCCCAAATTCAAATAATTATGATTTAATTCAAAGACCTTGGGATGACCTAGGAAATTGTGCATCACTTTTGGCAGAGGTTCTGAACCAAGACAAAAATGATGGACATTTTAGAAGGGCATTTCAGGTTCATCGAAAATATTTTTAGTAAACCCTAGTTTGTTTCAGAGGGGGCTGGGGGTTCTGTCATTCCCATTTCAGGTTTCTGTTGAAAAAAATAGACATGATGCAACACTCTAATGCAAGAACTAGCTAGGGTGTGACAGCTTGGGAACCCTGCTCACATCGTTTGGGGCCGTGAGCAACACCCCGGCCTGATCTCCTTGCGGATGGAACCCGAATAGGCGATAAACCTGGACGAGAGACTTGTGTGGTTAGTCAGGTCGTGGCCGACTCCCTTGCCAGGCTTCCGCTTGAAAGTTGCCGAGATACACGAGGTGTACATGGCGGTAAGTGGCGAGAGCGTGTGTGAAGAAGTACACCCCTGCAGGGTTAACATTATCTATTCGAATAGCCGTGTCCACGGTAAAGGACTTCTGGGTTGCCTGTACAGTTCATAGTCAAGTGAAAGTGGATCCTCTAAAATGCGCAAGATAAGTGTGAGTGTGTAACGACCCGGATCCGATGCGCCAGGTGTCCGCCAGTTATTCGCCTTCGTTGCCATGTCATTTGCTTGCGTGTTGCACTTTGCCACGTCATCATCTGCATTTTATCATGTCATCATGTGCATTTCATTTTGCATACGTGTTCGTCTCACGCTTCCGAGCATTTTTCCCGTTGTCCGTTTTGCAATCCGGCACTCCTATGTCATCCGGCGTCCCCTTCTTCTCTCCTGTTGTGAGCGGGTATTAAACTTTCTCGGAATGGCCCGAGGTTTGCCAAGCGGCCTTGGTATAGCACCGGTAGACCGCCTGTCAAGTTTCGTGCCATTTGGAGTTCGTTTGGTACTCCAACGGTTAACCGGGTAACCGTAAAGCCCTCTTTGAGTTGCAGCCCAACACCCCTTCCAAAATGGCCCAAAACCCACCAAACTTCCCTCCATGCTCTTGGTCGTTCGATCACGATTGCGTGGCCGAAAACCGCACCTCATTTGGACTCTCCTAGCTCCCTCTACCTATAAATTAGCCCCTTCCCCGAAATCCCGCAGTCCAAACCCTAATTTTCTCCTCCCGCACGCACGGACATGTCCGGACCGGGCGGACACGTCGCCGTCGCCGCCCGGCCAATCCTGCTCCACACGTGGCGCCTCCGGCCTCCCGCGCCGCCTGCCCGCCAGGCCATGGAAGATCACAGAGTTCGGCCGCTTTGCCGCCGTCGGCAGCCGTCCCCAGACCCGCCGGCCGTGGCCGCGCCGCCGCAAGCAAGCCGCCGCCGCTGCTGGCAGCCCGCCGCCGATTCGGCCTCGCCTCCGCCGCGCACCCGTCGCTCTGGCCGCCGCCCGCCTCCTCGCGGCCCTTGGCGCCCTCGCCGGTGCCGCGCCGCCCGCGCCCTCCGTGGCCCCGCGCCCTCCGGTCGGCCGGGCTCCGTCAACCCGCCGGCCTGAGCCGCGCCGCCCTCCGCCGGTGCGGATCCGGCGAGGCGGCCGGATCCGCGACCCGACCCCTCCGGCCACTTCCCGACCTCCGGCGACCACCTCCCTCGTCTCCGGCGACGAACTCCGGCGAGCCCGCGGTGGTTGACTTTTCCCCGAGGTTGTCCCGAAATGCCTAAGTCCCCGAATCTGTGTAATTTTCATGCCATGTTCACGCCATCACATCTTCGCACCCGTATCTCCGTTTTGCGCGTGTTATATGTCAAATTGTTCGCCTCAACGAGTGCATCATTTCATTCCATTGCATCATTTTCATTTGAGCTCATCTTGATGCCCGAAATGCTGTTGGAAGAGGGCTTCAGATCGTTAGTTCCAGAATCTTATCAGCACGAGCTCTTTTGTCATTTTTCCATGATTTATGTGTGCATCCTATGAGGTTGAGCTCTACATGAATGTTGGACTATGCCATGCCATATTTCCAGAGGTGTTGACCTTGTATTTTTGTGAGTTGTGTGCTGAGTGCATTGAGCTTGTAAAGTAGGGTAGTTGCTGTTGTTGTTTTCCTGGCAGATTCTGTTATAATTTGTTGCTATGTTAACATGCTTTCACTAATCATTCTATCATCATCTGGAGATGCTCTATAAACATGTTTTGATATACATGTCTTGGTCTATCCATTCATGCCCTTGGTTGCAATTATAGCCTGCTGGAACAGGTTCATTTCTTGCTCCAAAGTTGCTTGAAAATGTTTCCTGACAGATTGTTTGCATGAGATTCAATTTTCACGAGGTCGTTGTAGTTGATCCATGTATGCTATGACCTTGATCTTGCCATGCTTAGCTTCATAATCATGCCTTCTTACTGTTGGTTGCCTTGCCATGCCATGTATTGCTCTGTAGTGAGTGGTTCGAGCTCACGAACATGCCTACTAATCGTTGTTTCTGCCATGTTCAAATCTGTAATATAACTTGCCATGTTTACATGGGTGCCATCATATTTTCCGTGCCTTTTTGGCTCATGGTCAGTAAGGGACTATTGATATATGCTTTGAGTAGATTCATTCCATGCCTTTGTTTGCCATGATATCTTCTGTAACATGTTGTTTGATAGCTCTAAACATTCAAACCTGATGTTATTTCTGCTAAAGTCTGAAATTGTTATTACTTGCAATATCTCCATGTCATTTTGAGCATGTTCTAGTTGTTTCTGGAGATAGCTCAGAGTTCATGTTTTGTTATGCTTTACGTGTACTTCATGCCCATGCCTTTTGTTATTATGCTGGGATGCTGTAGCATGTTGTTTTGATGCTTGTAAGATGCCTAGTTCTTTGTTTTGGATGATTGTTGCTATGACTTGTATAGTGTGTGTGTGTTGCACCGCTGTTCGCTTTTGAGTGTGCTCTATATGAAACTTGCTTGATTTTGCATATAGTTTCATATTACCATGTTGCATCCTTGTTCTGGTGTGTTTGCTTGATATTTGGGTGCATTTTGCATCAATGCCATGCTTAACTTGTTTTGCTCATATCTTCTAGGCCGTAGCTCCGAATCTAATGAACTTTATATGTAACTTGACTAGAATTTCGTGTAGATCATCTTGATGCATCTTAACTTGCTGGTTAACAACTTGAACGTAATGTTTATTCAGTTCTGGACCAATTTCGAAATTGCATATGAGGACTTACTGGAATTGTTATATGTTGTTTCCGGCCTCATTTAAACTTGCCTTGACGTGTTGTTCTTGTTTGCATCATCTCTTGCCATGAGTAGCGTCATGTAGCTTGGTCATGCATCATGCTTGTTGTGCATCATGCCTTGTTCATGTGTGGTGTGTTTACCTATGCTGTGTGCTTCTACTTGTTAGTTCCCGTTTCGTTGCGATCGTGAGGATTCGTTCGTCTACGTGTGGTTCGTCTTCGTGGTTTCATCTTCTTCATGGACTCGTTCTTCTTCCTTGCGGGATTTCAGGCAAGATGACCGCTACCCTGGATCTCACTACTATCATTGCTATGCTAGTTGCCTCGTTCTTTCGCTATGCTGCGCTACCTATTACCTGTTTATCAAGCCATCCCACATTGCCATGAACCTCTAACCTTTGACACCTTTCCTATGCAAACCCTTTGTTTGGCTATGTTACCGCTTTGCTCAGCCCCTCTTATAGCGTTGCTAGTTGCGGTGAAGTTGAAGATTTCTCCATGGTGGACAGGATTTTGGTGGGGATATCACAATATCTCTTATATTATTAATGCATCTATATACTTGGTAAAGGGTGGAAGGCTCGGCCTTATGCAGTGTTTTGTTCCACTCTTGCCGCCCTAGTTTCCGTCATACCGGTGTTATGTTCCGAGATTTTGCGTCCCTTACGCGGTCGGGTGATTTATGGGACCCCATGACAGTTCGCTTTGAATAAAACTTGTCCAAAGAAGGCCCAACATTGACTTTTACCATTTGCCTCACCACCACCTATCTTTTTCCCTTGGGAGTCGCTCTCTCGAGAGTCATCTTTATTTTAGCCCCCCCGGGCCAGTGCTTGTCTAAGTGCTGGTTCGAACCGAGTAGACTGCGGGGCCCCCTCGGGAAACTCGAGGTTTGGTTTTACTCGTAGGATGTCTCATCCGGTGTTGCCTCGAGAACGAGATATGTGCAGCTCCTATCGGGATTGTCGGCAAGATCGGGCGGCTTTGCTGGTCTTGTTTTACCATTGTCGAAATGTCTTGATGTACCGGATTCCGGACTGATCGGGTCTTCTGGGTGAAGGTCTATTCCTTCGATGATCGTGAGAGCTTGTCATGGGCTAAGTTGGGACACCCTGCAGGTATAAACTTTCGAGAGCCGTGCCCGCGGTTATGTGGCAGATGGGAATTTGTTAATGTCGGTTGTAGACAACTTGACACTTGATCCGAACTAAAACGCATCAACCGAGTGTGTAGCCGTGATGGTCTCTTCTCGCGGAGTCCGGAAGTGAACACGGTTTCGTGTTATGTTTGACGAAGTAGGTGTTCGGGATCACCTCTTGATCATTGCTAGCTTCACGACCGCTCCGCTTGTTCTCTTCTCGCTCTTCTTTGCGTATGTTAGCCACCATACTTGCTTAGTCGCTGCTGCAACCTCACCACTTTACCCCTTCCTTTCCCATTAAGCTTTGCTAGTCTTGATACCCATGGTAATGGGATTGCTGAGTCCTCATGGCTCACCAGATACTTCCAAAACCAGTTTGCGGTGCCTATGTTATCGAAAGCGGTGGCGCAACCAAGCTCAATGGAGGAGCTCGTTGAAGATCTTGCCCTTTGTGTTGTTTCGTTCTAGTTGATCAGTAGTGAAGCCCAGTTGGGGTCGATCGGGGACCTTTGCCGCATTTGGGGTTCTTCTTTTATTTTGGTTCCGTAGTCGGACCTTGATTGTATCTGGATGATGTAATGCTTTATTCATGTAATTGTGTGAAGTGGCGATTGTAAGCCAACTATGCATCTTTTCCCCTTATGTATTAAGTGGGTTGTGTGAAGATTACCTCACTTGCGACATTGCTTTCAATGCGGTTATGCCTCTAAGTCGTGCTTCGACACGTGGGAGATATAGCCGCATCGAGGCGTTATAAGTTGGTAATCGAGCCTTCCCGACCTTAGGAGCCCCACCGCTTGATCGCTTTTAGTGGCGAGTTGTGTCTAGAAAATGTTTTGAGTCATTTAGGATTATATATATCGGAGAGTTAGGAATTTTTTTACTCCTCGGTCCCTAAATCGCTCTGGTGAGGTCTCTGACGAGAGTTTTGACTCTTCTCTTCTCAAATTTCACTAAAAAATTTTAGGATCACGCGGGTATCTTAGAATCGTTCGATGGTTTTATGATGACAACATTGTCTTGGTTGCCTCGACATTTAGGGGTTGTGGCAGTGTCCCGGAAGTTGTGCTCCGAGGTGTTGTCGTCATAATTTTATCGTTGCGATTCTGGAATACCGAGTTTAGTCTGTTGACATCGAAAATCTCTTTTATGCGTTGTTGGTGAGATAACCCGCTAACCCAAAGATCGAGGTGAGTACGGAGTATTGCCATGACTTGTATAACGGATGCTTTTGAAGGTTGAGGTAGACGATTTCGAAGGTTTCTTGGTTATGTGTTGACGGATGGATACAAATGGATGTAGGGAATGTTAGTTTGGGTGAGATATATTGCTCCCTGTATCCCCAACACCAGATTGCATAACCGTAAAGTTTCGGAGTTTCATAGGTGGGAATTCAAGTAGCTCTTAGGATATCTTTCCGACGGATGTATGATATGAAATTGGGGTTCGACGCCTAGTGGTCCGCCTATTCACGGTTGGTTTTCTGATGGTCTCGTTGTGTCTTAAAGAGTCCTTGGCTATGCCGACTCGGGGACGCTTCAGATGTCATGTGCCTTGCCTTGTACATGATGGTGCTGTACGATTGAGCCCGTGTAGGCCCCACCACGAAAACTTCGGACGAAATCTCTATCATATGTTTGTTCCGGCTTATTCTGCAAGCCAAATCCTTTGTTTTGTTTTATTTGTGGTATTCGAGTTGCTTCAATGTCAAGTGTTGATTCCATACCTTTCCGAAATGGTGTTCTCATACTCCGATGTGAATACCAATCCTTCTCGCCAATCGAGATTGTCATGTCAATCCTTTTCAACCGGCGTGTTTTCTCTTCAAGTGGATCCCATCATTTTTCCCATCCGCAAGATCAATTCTAAGTTTTCTCAACGGTGTTTGTTTCGTTCATCCCAAGTTGCCTTTGTTTCGCGCCCTCCCACCCTTTTTCTTCAAGGACACAGATTTCTTAATCAAGTATCCTTTATTTTTGTGAAGTTTCTCCATTCTTATCTATTAATGTTCTATCCGGTGATTTCCCATGAAGATGCTCAACAGCTTCAAGTTCATCATCCTTCTTTCTTTTTCTTCTCCGGTGGATCCAATTCAAGCTTTCAGTGTTGATCATATTCATTTCCTCGTTTCTAATGCTTTCTCATACCGGTGCACCTCATTATCATTCTACTTCTCGCTATTTTTTATTCCGGAGTGCTCAAGATATCTCGAAGATTCGTGTTTCAATTCTGCATTCGTTCAAGCTCTTTCGAGATTGGTATCTCATTCAAGTCATTTAATTCAACCGGTGCAACATCTCTTTTAAATCATTCTCAACGGTGTTTTCTTTTGAGTGGGCCCTAAACCACAGGTCTTTTCCCAGGATCTTACCTGACTCTTCTAATTATTCCGGAGCCATTCCAATTTCTTTTCAGAGTTTGACGTAAGAATGAATTTTCATCAGTCAAATTCTTTTCTCCAAGATCTTTCAATTTTTTTTTTCATAGTTGGCTCAACCTCTTCGCTTTTGATTCTTCCGTTGTGCCTCAATAATTCTTGGTGGTGTTTCTCGTTGTCATTCTCATCATTTGAAGACCGAAGAAGGATTTCTCTTTAATCTTGCTCCATTCTCCTCAAGATTCATGGTTCTAGCTTGATGCCATCCTATCATAATTGTTTTCGATTGTGAGAATTCTTTTCACCCATCCGAAGCATTTCGTGAGTTCTTTCCATTTTATTCCTACGAAGGCCATCATGTCATAATTCTTAATTCTCAGGTTTCAGCTCGCGTTCTCCAAATCTTACCGGTGAATCGTTCAAATATCCTCTAATCAGTTCATGTTCTCTTTGTTCTCATGTATCTAAACCCCTTCAAGTATCTCCAATCGTTTTCCAATTCTTCCCGGTGAATTGTGACTTTGCTACTTTCATTTTGAATTCTTACGGTGGTTCGTTCAAGATTTCACCTCTTTCGTTATCATTTAATTCATTCGTTCTTTCCAATCCCACCGGTGATTCCATCAATACCTTCCCAAACTTGCGTCGTATCTATCTTAATCCTTTCTACGAGAATAAGTGGCATGCCAAATCCATTGGGGGCCATCAATTTAATTGATGAGGGATAAGCATAATGTAATTCTTATTCTTGTTTCATCGAGTAAATTCAATTCCTTATTCTCGGAGGTTCATCAAAAATTCTTGGTTCCAATTGCTCATCCTTCTTTTTCGGAGTTCCAAGTTCTCTCGGTTATATCATCGCGAAGCTCCATCTAAATCATTGCAAGGATTCACCTTGTGTTTTCAACTTCTCTTTCTTTGTATCATCCTTTTATTACCGGAGTTCTTCATGGAGGTTCCACATGGTGGTTCGTCAAGGATTCCTTTCATTCTTCAATTGTTCTTCAAGATTTCTCTTGAAGTTATGATCAGCCAAGCTATACTCTAAGATAAACATGGTGCTCAACACATGTTTTGTTTGAGGAGTTCAAGCATTCTTCATCTTGCATTCCGAAGTGCGATTCTTTCTACCTTATCATTGGAGGTGGTGTTATGTCACTCTTGACAATTTCCTTCACGTTTCATGATTCATATTGTTGTCAAGAATGAGGTATTTTAAATCCATCAGTCTCTTCATTGGAGTTATTTTGTGTCATATTTCACCTAAAGCCTTTCCTTAAGGATTGTTGCTATTTATGGTGCTTATTAATGACCCAAGTTATCTCTTTTCCATCTTGATGGAACAAGCTTTCATCTCTTCGTTAATCTCAAGCAAGCAATTGTTTCCGTTAGTGGCCGGATGTCACCTCATAGTCTTGAGATGTTTTCCATAAGGCCACTACAAGCTTATTCGTTTCGTTGTTGGTTTTCCAACAACTCCGTTCTTGCATTTCTTGTAAGCGTGCTCTCTCAAGATATTGTTTCCCTCCGTTCATTCCATTCCATTCTTTCATTTCTTCCGGAGGCATTGTGATGTTGCTCTTTTCTCTCATCATCTCGAATTGTGAGGATCATGTTCTTCATGCTTATCCATTTAACCGGCGTGTCGTGTCCTCCATTCAAGTTCCTTTCATCTTATAAAGTCATGCGTCTCTGTTCTACCGGAGTGCTGTCCAAATTCTGTCATTCTTGTTCCTTGGCTATCTCTTTATACCGAGGTGATCATATTCTTTTCGTTCGTGAAGCTCTTATTTCCATGTCTTTGCAACCTTCAAGTTCGCGTAATACTTCTTGTTCATCTTTTCTAACGAATTGTTTGCAATCTTGTTCATCTCCGTTGTTTTGTTTCTTTCAATTTGTTCAACCTCTCAAGGTTCTTTGGTTTCACTCATTGGTCAAAGAAGCAACTTAGTTTTACATCTTCTCTTCCTCTTCCGTTTTCCCTCCGGTGCCATCCTAGATCTCGGGATGAGATCCTCTCGTAGTGGTGGAGTGTTGTAACGACCCGGATCCGATGCGCCAGGTGACCGCCAGTTATTCGCCTTCGTTGCCATGTCATTTGATTGCGTGTTGCACTTTGCCACGTCATCATCTGCATTTTATCATGTCATCATGTGCATTTCATTTTGCATACGTGTTCGTCTCATGCTTCCGAGCATTTTTCCCGTTGTCCGTTTTGCAATCCGGCACTCCTATGTCATCCGGCGTCCCCTTCTTCTCTCCTGTTGTGAGCGGGTATTAAACTTTCTCGGAAT
The DNA here is from genome assembly GCA_021437245.1 of Aegilops speltoides. Classification (NCBI taxonomy): domain Eukaryota; kingdom Viridiplantae; phylum Streptophyta; class Magnoliopsida; order Poales; family Poaceae; genus Aegilops; species Aegilops speltoides. The sequence continues at coordinate 267,132,613 of CM038143.1, read as the reverse complement.
GGCCGAGGTTTGCCAATGACCTTGGTATAGCACCGTAGACCGCTGTCAAGTTTCGTGCCATTTGGAGTTCGTTTATACTCCAACGGTTAACCGGTAATGTAGTAGAAGCCCTCTTTGAGTTGCAGCCCAACACCCCTTCCAAAATGGCCCAAAACCCACCAAACTCCCCTCCATGCTCTTGGTCGTTCGATCACGATCGTGTGGCCGAAAACCGCACCTCATTTGGACTCTCCTAGCTCCCTCTACCTATAAATTAGCCCCTTCCCCGAAATCCCGCAGTCCAAACCCTAATTTTCTCCTCCGCGCCGCGCCGGACATGTCCGGACCGGCCGGACACGTCCGCCGTCGCCGCCCCGGCCAATCCCGTTCCGCCACGTGGCGCCTCCGGCCTCCCAGCGCCGCTGCCCGCCAGAGCCATGGAAGCTCAGCAGACCCGTTCCCGCCGCCGCCGCCGGCAGCCGTCCCCACAGACCCCATGGCCGGCGCCGCCGCCGCCGGCAGCGCCGCCGCCGCTGGCCGACCCGCCGCCCGGTTGCGGCCTCGCCTCCGCAGACACCCGTCCGCTTCGCATGCCGCCCGCCTCCTCGCGGCCCTTCAGCGCCCTCCGCCGGTGCCGCGCCGCCGCGCCCTCCGGTGGCCGCCGCGCCTCCGGTCGGCCATTCCGTCCGGCCCGCGGGCCAAGGCTCGCGCCGCCCTCGCGCGGTGCGGATCCGGCGAGGGGCCGGCCGGATCCGGCGACCCCGACCCCCTCCGGCCACTTCCCCGACCTCCGGCGACCACCTCCCTCGTCTCCGGCGACGAACTCTGGCGAGCCCGCGGTGGTTGACTTTTCCCCGAGGTTGTCCCGAAATGCCTAAGTCCCCGAATCTGTGTAATTTTCATGCCATGTTCATGCCATCACATCTTCGCACCCGTATCTCCGTTTTGTGCGTGTAATATGTCAAATTGTTCATCTCAACGAGTACATCATTTTATTCCATTGCATCATTTTCATTTGAGCTCATCTTGATGCCCGAAATGCTGTTGGAAGAGGGCTTCAGATCGATAGTTCCAGAATCTTATCAGCACGAGCTCTTTTGTCATTTTTGCCATGATTTATGTGTGCATCCTATGAGGTTGAGCTCTACATGAATGTTGAACTATGCCATGCCATCTTTCCAGAGGTGTTGACCCTGTATTTTTGTGACTTGTGTGCTGAGTGCATTGAGCTTGTAAAGTAGGGTAGTTGTTGTTGTTGTTTTCCTGGCAGATTCTGTTATGATTTGTTGCTATGTTAACATGCTTCCACTAATCATTCTATGCATAATCTGGAGATGCTCTATAAACATGTTTTTATATAAATGTCTTGCTCTATCCATTCATGCCCTTGGTTGCAATTATAGCCTGCTGGAACATGTTCATTTCTTGCTCCAAAGTTGCTTGAAAATGTTTCCTGACAGATTGTTTGCATGAGATTCAATTTTCACGAGGTCGTTGTAGTTGATCCGTGTATGCTATAACCTTGATCTTGCCATGCTTAGCTTCATAATTATGCCTTCTTACTGTTGGTTTCCTTGCCATGCCATGTATTGCTCTGTAGTGAGTGGTTCGAGCTCACGAACATGCCTACTAATCGTTGTTTCTGCCATGTTCAAATCTGTAATATAACTTGCCATGTTTACATGGGTGCCATCATATTTTCCGTGCCTTTTTGGCTCATGGTCAGTAAGGGACTATTAATATATGCTTTGAGTAGATTCATTCCATGCCTTTGTTTGCCATGATATCTTCCTGTAACATGTTGTTTGATAGCTCTAAACATTCAAACCTGATGTTATTTCTGCTAAAGTCTGAAATTGTTATTACTTGCAATATCTCCATGTCATTTTGAGCATGTTCTAGTTGTTTCTGGAGATAGCTCAGAGTTCATGTTTTGTTATGCTTTACGTGTACTTCATGCCCATGCCTTTTGTTATTATGCTGGGATGCTGTAGCATGTTGTTTTGATGCTTGTAAGATGCCTAGTTGCTGTTTTGGACAGATTGTTGCTATGACTTGTATAGTGTGTGTGTGTTGCACCGTTGCTCCGTTTTGAGTGTGCTCTATATGAAACTTGCTTGATTTTGCATATAGTTTCATATTACCATGTTGCATCCTTGTTCTGGTGTGTTTGCTTGATATTTGGGTGCATTTTGCATCAATGCCATGCTTAACTTGTTTTGCTCATATCTTCTAGGCCGTAGCTCCGAATCTAATGAACTTTATATGTAACTTGACTAGAATTTCGTGTAGATCATCTTGATGCATCTTAACTTGCTGTTTAACAACTTGAACATAATGTTTATTCAGTTCTGGACCAATTTCGAAATTGCATATGAGGACTTACCGGAATTGTTATATGTTGTTTCCGGCCTCATTTAAACTTGCCTTGACGTGTTGTTCTTGTTTGCATCATCTCTTGCCATGAGTAGCGTCATGTAGCTTGGTCATGCATCATGCTTGTTGTGCATCATGCCTTGTTCATGTGTGGTGTGTTTACCTATGTTGTGTGCTTCTTCTTGTTAGTTCCCGTTTCGTTGCGATCGTGAGGATTCGTTCGCTCACGTGTGGTTAAATCTTCGTGGTTTCATCTTCTTCATGGACTCGTTCTTCTTCCTTGCGGGATTTCAGGCAAGATGACCGCTACCCTGGATCTCACTACTATCATTGCTATGCTAGTTGCCTCGTTCTTTCGCTATGCTGCGCTACCTATTACCTGTTTATCAAGCCATCCCACATTGCCATGAACCTCTAACCTTTGACACCTTTCCTATGCAAACCACTGTTTGGCTATGTTACCGCTTTGCTCAGCCCCTCTTATAGCGTTGCTAGTTGCAGGTGAAGTTGAAGATTTCTCCATGGTGGACAGGATTTTGGTGGGGATATCACAATATCTCTTATATTATTAATGCATCTATATACTTGGTAAAGGGTGGAAGGCTCGGCCTTATGCCTGGTGTTTTGTTCCACTCTTGCCGCCCTAGTTTCCGTCATACCGGTGTTATGTTCCCGGATTTTGCGTCCCTTACGCGGTCGGGTGATTTATGGGACCCCCCTGACAGTTCGCTTTGAATAAAACTTGTCCAGCAAGGCCCAACATTGACTTTTACCATTTGCCTCACCACCACCTATATTTTTCCCTTGGGAGTCGCTCTCTCGAGGGTCATCTTTATTTTAGCCCCCCCGGGCCAGTGCTTGTCTAAGTGCTGGTTCGAACCGAGTAGACTGCGGGGCCCCCTCGGGGAAACTCGAGGTTTGGTTTTACTCGTAGGATGTCTCATCCGGTGTTGCCCTGAGAACGATATATGTGCAGCTCCTATCGGGATTGTCGGCGCATCGGGCGGCTTTGCTGGCCTTGTTTTACCATTGTCGAAATGTCTTGATGTACCGGGATTCCGAGACTGATCGGGTCTTCCTGGGTGAAGGTCTATTCTTCGATGATCGCGAGAGCTTGTCATGGGCTAAGTTGGGACACCCTGCAGGTATAAACTTTCGAGAGCCGTGCCCGCGGTTATGTGGCAGATGGGAATTTGTTAATGTCCGGTTGTAGACAACTTGACACTTGATCCGAACTAAAACGCATCAACCGAGTGTGTAGCCGTGATGGTCTCTTCTCGGCGGAGTCCGGGAAGTGAACACGGTTTCTGTGTTATGTTTGACGTAAGTAGGTGTTCAGGATCACCTCTTGATCATTGCTAGCTTCACGACCGTTCCGTTTGTTCTCTTCTCGCTCCTCTTTGCGTATGTTAGCCACCATACTTGCTTAGTCGCTGCTGCAACCTCACCACTTTACCCCTTCCTTTCCCATTAAGCTTTGCTAGTCTTGATACCCATGGTAATGGGATTGCTGAGTCCTCATTGCTCACAAGATACTTCCAAAACCAGTTTGCAGGTGCCTATGTTACCGAGCAGGTGACGCAACCAAGCTCAATGGAGGAGCTCGTTGAAGATCTTGCCCTTTGTGTTGTTTCGTTCTAGTTGATCAGTAGTGGAGCCCAGTTGGGGTCGATCGGGGACCTTTGTCGCATTTGGGGTTCTTCTTTTATTTTGGTTCCGTAGTCGGACCTTGATTGTATCTGGATGATGTAATGCTTTATTCATGTAATTGTGTGAAGTGGCGATTGTAAGCCAACTATGTATCTTTTCCCCTTATGTATTAAGTGGGTTGTGTGAAGATTACCTCACTTGCGACATTGCTTTCAATGCGGTTATGCCTCTAAGTCGTGCTTCGACACGTGGGAGATATAGCCGCATCGAGGGCGTTATAGAGTGCTATGGATGGCATTCTCGTAGGGAGACGGGAGCGGATCCATAGTGGTATATTGATATGGTGAATATGTGGACTCGTGTGCGCCACCTCAAAAGAATTACTTGCAGTCGTAGTTCAAGATAGCCACCGAGTCAAAGCAGGCTTGCTGCAGTTAAACCCCACCATCCCCTTTGTTGACAATGATGCATATGTAGTTAGATCTGATGTAAGTCTTGCTGGGTACATTTGTACTCACGTTTGCCTATTTTATGTTTTTGCAGAGAGACTCAGTCTCGCTATTAGTTCCGCGTGGACTTCGTTGTTTAACTTGTTATCTCAGTTACGATCTTGTGCCCTCGGCAGGATCTGGTAGATAGTAAGGCTTTTCAGCCTTTTTCATTTATAGATGTCTGTACCCAGACATGTTAAGCTTCCGCTTGTGCTTTGACTTGTATGCTCTGAATGTTGGGTCATGAGACCCATGTTTGTAATATCTCGCTCCTCGGAGCCTATTGAATAAAATACTTGAGTTGTAGAGTCATGTTGTGATGCCATGTTGTATTTGCACATATCGAGCATATTGTGTGTATATTATTGAAATGCTTGGTATGTGTGGGATCTGACTATCTAGTTGTTTATCCTTAGTAGCCTCTCTTACCGGGAAATGTCTCCTAGTGCTTCCATCGAGCCATGGTAGCTTGCTCGCGCTCCGAACACTTAGGCTGGCGGCATGTGTCCTTCTTCGTTCTCGGTCCGTTCTTCGGGAAATGTCACGCGATGAATACGGAGTCCTATTAGCCCGCTTCTGCCCGATTCACCGAGTCCTGCTAGCCAGTGCTACACCTGGATCCACTCACCGATAACCGACATATTCGGCGTTGGGTCATGGATGCTCGTCCTCGTAAGTTTGTGCCACTTTGGGTTTACGACTAGCCATGTCAGCCCGGGCTCCTTATCATATGGATGCTAGCGACACTATCATATACGTGTGCCAAAGGCGCAAACGGTCCCGGGCAAAGGTAATGCGACACCCGTGGGAATACCGTGCGTGAGGCCGCAAAGTGATATGAGGTGTTACATGATAGATCGATGTGGCATTTGCCTGCCCCGTCGGCATCCTCAACATCATCATCCTCATATTCAATTATCCACCGAGTATAGCCATCCATGAAACCAGTCATGAGCAGGTGCGCTTCGGCACGACCATCGTCATGGGGGTCGAGCCAAACTATTCCTTTGCATTTTCGACACGGACATAAAACCTCTGTCCGGTTATTTTGTTTCATGTCCGCACCGCCGACCGCAACCACCTGTCCACCATCGCTCCAATCGACCATCGCCAACTCGCACGGTAATAATAAACAAATTGATTATAAAATGCATGCATGCATCAAAGTCATACAAAAATTCGCATGACCTTCCCTAAAAATAGGACATATATGGATCTAGAGTTTGCGAATTAGCCAAACGGAAATAAATCGACATTTCGCAAAACATAGGCAACTCAAAAGCACAATTTGGCCAACTCATGCCACACACACAATTTCCACAAACATATCACACACATAAACATATTTCCATTTTGCAAAAGCATGAAATTTTCATCACCTCTATCTCGAGATCGAGCACACGGTGGAGATGATGTTGTAGGGAGATCAAAAGTGCACAAAGCTCTTCTTGACAAAGATAGATCTAGTTAGGGGGCAAATAGGTCACTTAACTAAATCCTACATCTACCTAACTACCTAATTTGGGAGGAGACAACATCAACTAGTGGAGGGAAAGGAAAAAGAGAAAGGAGATGCATTAATGGAGGTGGTGTACTTAGGTAGGAGTAATGAAGAGAGAGAAAGGTGGATAGAAGAGAGAGAGTTATGGAGGAGAAGTATTGAGGAAGAAGAAGAGTGAGAGTGGGAGCATGTGGGAGGTAGGGGAAGGGGAAGAGAGGAGGGGGAGGGGAGGGATTGTTGGGGAAAAGGTGGTGGGTTGGTGCGGATTAGCAGTAGCGCGGCAGTTAAAATGCGCTACTGCTAAGGTATTAGCAGCAGCGCGCTTTGGGCGACGACGCTACTGCTAACAGGGAAAAAAAGTGTGCCAATTTGAAATTTAGCAGTAGCGATCTCAGAAAAAGCGCACTACTACTACATCCGTAGCAGTAGCATGGTTCGCGCCACCGCGCTACTGCTAAATGGAGTTAGGTGGACACCGCCGGTCGATATTTGTAGCAGCGCGGTTTACACCGAGCGCTCATCGCTAAAACTTATCAAGAGCGAAGTTTCCGCACACGCGCTACTACTAATTAGCTGCATCGCTCCTTTTTGAGACGCGCTGCTGCTAAGATTCTGTGTATAGGCTTTTCCCTAGTAGTGACAAGATATCTCGTCCCGAGATTTAAACAGTGTAGTAAGGGGGGAAGGTGCTGGTAGCGAAAACCCTAACGAGTCTTCTCGGTCTTAGCTGCCCTTTCGAAGAGGTTGATCCCTTTCGTTGATTTCTTTATTTCTCTGCTTCATGTCATCGTGATGAAGTCGGCATCCTTTCTTCGGGAACTCCATCGTACTTACTAAAGAATAAAAGGGGATACTTCAAGAGAATGGACCTCGGTAAGGTTGACTATCTGGTCCATAATATCAGGGAAGGGGGCGGAAAGTAACTCTCAAATTGAAACTTAAGAAAGTTTCGAGAGCAAAGTAAGGAGGTATCATGGGGAATTTCGAGCGGGTAGGCAATCGTTCGTTGCCTGAAACGGAGTGTGAAAAGGGGTTCAGAGCATCAAGAATAAGTATTGCATCTGATACCAGTATAGGTCACTAGGAAGGTGGCTCGTGAATTACATCCGAGGTCACACGCGAGGAATAACTATGGAACTGTGGAAATGTGGGTTATGGGCCCACCATGTGTGTTAAAAGTAGAAAGGGCGGTGATATTTTGCGCAGTCATGATAACAAGGCATGTTTGAGGATAACCTATCAATTATGTCGGCACGTCAGTACCAAGGGCGAGGGGCGAAATGAACAATTTTCCTGCTTGTTGAATGAGGCGAACCAATTGGCAAAGTTATCACCCATTGGTGGTGACCGGAATGTCATCAACATTAGTAACAGGGTCTTACAGACAGAGTGGTACAACACGGTGCCTACCTAACCAGGGAATTATCTCTGCTCAGTTAAGTCAGATTCCGGAAAGGTTAAACAAAAGAATGGAAAGGAAAACGCGATTATCAGATTAAACAGAACAATGGAAAGGAAAATTGTGGTTACACACAATTATTAGGAGTAAATCCTTCCCATGTACAAGCAGAACATGGCATACAGGGTAGGAGATCAAGTACCCAACCATTCATATAAGAGGCAAGGATTAATCAAGATGTTACCCATACAATGGTGTTTGGATAACTGACCAAGAAACATTTAGCATCGCACCTCCAATGTTCTTCTTGATGAGCGGGGTTTCATAGTCATACTTCGAGGTAGCAATGATATGGTGTTTCAATCAAGGGCCAGACTTTGGATACACAAATCATCCATCAGGAGCAACTTATAAAATAAGTCTTACAATTTCCTCTAGGAAGACTGGTTATCCTTGCAAAAGAAATTATAATGATAGGTCCTCCAGCCAGGAGGTGCTAGGCATGACATCATATAACCGGGTCATCAAAGGACCAACATCATAACTCGTGGAAAGTTGTCCCAACCATCATATCTGACCGAGATTCAAATCCGATTGGTGTCATGATACCTCAGACTCAGGATGTCCGAGAAGAAAAGGGGCAACACAAATCGACGAAATGACATTGCAAGATTCTTGGGAAATGAACTATGTGAGCGGGTTCCTTTAACAATAGTTCATCATCAAACCAAGGAGGGGATGAGAAGGTGGCTGATGGGCTCAGCGTCAATTCATCGAGAATTCCAAACGGATTGATTTCCACAATAATGTGAACAAGAAGATGACACTTGTCAATTCAAATGATATAATGTTGTATGCTCGAGGAAAACATACACCATCAATCATTAGTTGAAAGGTGTGCCCGGAATATGACCTTAGGCAGCAAGATCAATGTTAGAGTGACAATTCAATAACCAACAGTCTAAGAACAAACTGTCGATCGTTAACTTCAAAGAAATAGGGTTGCTAGAAGTATAGAACTCAAACAACATCGTTAGCATATTGGTATCCTAGTTAAAAACAACACGGGGACCAAGGAATAATGGTGATGGTGAGAAGTATCATCATAATGAGAATTTCTAAGAGGTGGAGAAATCCCCACAACATTCTCGACAGAAAAGATAGTAACACTTCAAAGCAGAACACAAGACTAGCTGGAGAGCAAGTTGTATTCATAATGTGGACAAGTTCGCGATGAAAAGAAGTCAAGGGTGTTGTCGATGATAATAAAAATCATCGAGTGCAAGGAGGGTACTTCTCATCATGAACCCAGTTGACATCTCGGAAGAAGTCAAAATGTTGAAGGTGATCCGACACATTTGTCGGGAGGTTTCGAGAGGATGCAATCAAACAACAACGGCAACAAGCAAGGGAATGACGAAGTGGGAAGTTATAGGATCAATATATTAGATGCAAGCTCGGAACCAAGGTTGCCTTTCAAGACAAGCAACATGATGTTGAAAGCTCGACGTAAGTCATGCTCACATACTGAAGAATTTGTGCACCAGAGAAGGACGAGGTAGCATAGTCAAAGATAGCAAGACCATGATGCAGCCGATAGTCTGGGAATGACCAGATTGAGTTTAGAATTTCCTACTAAAAATACTAGGGGTATTTGATTTGCAGTCGGGAATAATTTCACTAGTCGGTGTCCTCGGTTGACAACAATCCAGAACCCGTAGAGTGATTACGACAAGGAAAGACAGTACTTCAACAAAGTTAGTAAGATGTGGTGCAATGTCCAGACATCTTCGAGATACCAGGGGGTAATACTCGAAGGTAGAACATGATAGAAGTAGAACCGGGTCATTGACCTGTGATAGTAGATACTTCAACCTTGCCAAAAATAGATGAGGCACTGGAATTAATTCCCATCAGATATATCAGATCAGGACAGCATGGTCAGAACCATAACTGTAAGGAATCAATTCAAGAATACCGAAAGAATCATACAGCTGGATAATCATTTTGCAAGAAGCTTCCGAGACGGTCTACATCATTTTCATGGGCATGAACACAAAATTCAAGGTCGACTCCCACTTCTTTAATGCATAACATTTCATTCACCTCTCGCTTTGATAAAACTGTAGTGTTGGAATTTTATTTGGTAGAACACCGAAAGAGTATGAATTGTGAAACTTTCGGGTTCTCACGGATTGGGGGAAGTGTCAGTGGGAAACGACACCTATGGGATCACTGGGATCCCTTCTACGGTTGCGAGGCGCGGGGATCACGAGAGGAGCAGGACTAGTAGGCAACACAAGGGGGATTTACCCAGGTTCAGGCCGCAAAGATGCGTAAAACCCTACGATCCTGCTTTGGTGGATGTATTTAGTTTTCTTGAGCTCTCGAACTAGCTCTAGGTGCCCCGAGGTTCGAAAGAGCTGAATCCTTTTCCTGTGTGCCATGGACCTCCTTTTATAGGTGAAAGGGGCTGCCACAGTGGCACACAGGAGGTGGAAAGTGCTACAGCGTTGCGAGCTTATCGCTGGTATTATAGGACAAAGTGCATTTAATGCAAGGCTTAGGTTTCCCTTTGCTTTACCAGGGACGGGGGCGAGGCCTGTCCCATCCGTTGCCGCTCCTATTCGCTTGGACACGCGCCCTGGCCAGCGATGCATGCGGTGCCATGTAGGCAGGCAGGTAGCTGAGGTGGCGCGGTGGTGGAGCCTCCACGAAGAGCTGCATGCTGCCACGTGGGTGCCTGCCCTGCTGGCTGGGTCGGCAGCTGCATGCGAATGGCGGTGAAGACTTGGCTGGCTCGGGCCTGGCAGTGGCCCTGCCGGTGCGCTTGGCCAGGGTCTTGCCGGGTGGCCCGGCAAGGGTCTTGCCATGGCGCGCTGGCTTCCCCGGCAAGGATGTTGCCGGGGGTTTTATGGCTTTCTTCGGTGAGGATAGTTGCCTTCCTATCCTCATTTGATCTTGAGCATTCTATGTCTTCACAAAGGTCTGCATGCCACCACGGAGGCGCCTCCCAAGCCCTGCCCCAACGCATTTGTCTAGCGTTGGTGGGCTCAAAGGTGGCTCGCTCGGCTGGTGGGGGTGAGCTCCCCTTGCAAGGGTCTTGTCGGGGCCGCTGAGGATTCCCCGGCAAGGATCTTGCCGGGGAAACCTTTTCCGTCCATCGGATCTTCGTGGCATTGGTACTTGTCATTGCTCTATTTGCCTTGTGGCTTCGGCTTCTCTCCAGCTTCCCCTTTCTCCCCTATTATGCATGGCCGTGGCGGGAGGCTCTGACTGCCCCTGCACAAGTAAAAGGGTCAAAAGCAGGACCCCTACTTTTGTACACCGACAGTAAGGCATAGGTTCAACCCATCAGGAATATTAGTAACATATACCACAAGTTTCAAAAGTGAATCCACAAGCTCAAAAGCAGAGCATGGTTGGACAATCAGAGGATACAGTTTACCAAAGGCATTATGTATCAGGGGAAGAACTCACAAGGTGATTGAATATGAAGGACACTGGCTGATAACAATCCAACAATGGATCAGGCGATCCACAACGGAGCTGATGTGAGTATCGGTACTCACTCAGAGGAAGAAAGAATGCAGAGGCATCAGATTCATGAATCACCTGATTAGTCTGATGCTTAAATAGAAAGAAATATAGTTTCCAAAATGAAGGATCAGAAGCAGACGCTCTGATCAAGGATGGATAAGTTGAAAACACTTAGTTGGACAATCAATAAAGGTTTGATTTGCCAAGAACCAACTCATGTCCGGAATGACGCCTGAGCTGGAAACATAATCTAAAAAAAGGATAACATGATGACTGCATACGTACGCACACATTGAATCAATAGGCTCAAGAGGACTAAGACAAGGGATGTTAACGAGGACTACTAGTCATATGGAATTACCTATAATGCAAGCAGGCAAGAGTTTCAAGAGTAAAAGGTTGCAGAGGATTTTTGAAAGATCGCAAATTTTTCCGAAGAATTATGTGAGACACATGAACAATTGTGAAGAACAGATCCTCGATAAATGTGAGAAAAAACTGTAAGGATTTTCATGAGAAATAAAGCTGCAAGATAGTAAACTCAAAGGATTCTCGGGACAATCAGAGAATATCTCGAGGCATCTTGTAACAACAAGAGCGACAAGGAATGATTAAGAGAATGACAAGTGCATGCAGATATCCATAGGGATATATCGATGACAGTGAATTGCAAAGGCGAGAGCACAAGGGTGTCAGGAAAATATCAAGGGATATCCTCAGAATCTTCTGACGAAGCAAGTGATCTTCCGGAATGAGGGCTCTCCAGGACAAATAGTTATGAGAACCTAGAGTCAGCGTTAGTAAATCATTTAACCCGAATAGAGGAGAGATCAGAGTCCCAGAGTAAAGGTCGAGGAGTAAGAGATCGTAATACCACCCAGTGGCGATGTGGGCCCATAAGCCACACAGCCAAGTTAGTAATAGTTTTCAGCTTCTAGACTCAACTTCAGCCAAGGAGTTGGAAAGGGGATTCCTACAGGCAGTCGGCTCTGATACCAACTTGTGACGCCCCCAATTTAATCATACACTAATCATGCACACAAACGTGTACGATCAAGATCAGGGACTCACGAGAAGATATCACAACACAACTCTAAAAACATAAATAAGTCATAACAAGCATCATATTACAAGCCAGGGGCCTCGAGGGCTCGAATACAAGTGCTCGATCATAGACGAGTTAGCGGAAGCAACAATATCTGAGTACAGACATAAGTTAAACAAGTTGCCATAATATGGCTAGCACAAACTGGGATACAGATCAAAAGAGGTGCAGGCCTCCTACCTGGGATCCTCCTAACTACTCCTGGTCGTCGTCAGCAGCCTGCACGTAGTAGTAGGCACCTCCAGTGTAGTAGTAGTCATCGACGGTGGCGTCTGGCTCCTGGGCTCCAACGCGTGGTTGCGGCATCCGAGAAGAAGAGGAAAACGGGGGAAAAGAGGGAGCAAAGCAACCGTGAGTACTCATCCAAAGTACTCGCAAGCAAGGATCTACACTACATATGCATGGGTATATGTGTAAAGAGGCAATATCGGTGGACTGAACTGCAGAATGCCAGAATAATAGGGGGATAGCTAGTCCTATCGAAGACTATGCTTCTGGCAGCCTCCGTCTTGCAGCATGTAGAAGCGAGTAGATTGAAGTCCTCCAAGTAGCGTCGCATAGCATAATCCTACCCGGCGATCCTCCCCTCGTCGCCCTGTGGAAAAGCGATCACCGGGTTGTCTGTGGAACTTGTCTGGGTGTGTTTTATTAAGTATCCGGTTCTAGTTGTCATAAGGTCAAGGTACAACTCCGGGTCATCCTTTTACCGAGGGACACGGCTATTCGAATAGATAAACCTCCCTGAAGGGGTGCACCACATAACCCAAAACGCTTGATCCCATTTGGCCGGACACTCTTTCCTGTGTCATGCCCGGCCTCGGAAGATCAACACGTCACAGCCCTACCTAGGCACAACAGAGAGGTTAGCACGCCGGTCTAAATCCTATGGCACAGGGGTCTGGGCCCATCTCCCATTGCACACCGACGCTATGAGGGCGGCCAAAGCGTAACTAGCCCCTTAATACAAGAGCAGGCTTACGTTCCAATCCGGAGCGCGCCGATCAGTCGCTGACGTCACGAAGGCTTCGGTTGATACCACGACGTCGAGTGCCCATATCTTTCCCGTGTAGTTGGTTAGTGCGTATACACCAGTGGCCAGACTCAGATCAAATACCAAGATCTCGTTAAGCGTGTTATTATGAAGCAACTGTGAACGCCGACCAGGGCCAGGCCCACCTCTCGCCTAGGTGGTCTCAACTTGCCCTGTCGCTCCGCCACAAAGATCCACACAGCGGGCCATCGGGACAAAGGTCCTTTCAGCCCCCAATCCGTGAATCACTCGCGGGCACTCAACGAGACGACCCGACTTTAGTCACCATCTGTATAGTATGTATATATGTATAGTATATACCCGTGATCACCTCCCGAGTGATCACGGCCCGATAGTATAGCAAGGCAGACTGACAAGAATGTAGGGCCAATGATGATAAACTAGCATCCTATGCTAAGCATTTAGGATTGCGGGTAAGGTATCAATGACTGTAGCAACAATGACAGGCTATGCAACAGAATAGGAGTAACCGAACAGTAACATGCTACACTACTCTAATGCAAGCAGTAGAGAGAATAATAGGCGATATCTGGTGATCAAAGGGGGGCTTGCCTGGTTGCTCTGGCAAGAAGGAGGGGTCGTCAACTCCGTAGTCGAACTGGGCAGCAGCAGCGTCGGTCTCGTAGTCTACCGGAGAGAAGAGGGGGAAGAAACAGTAAATACATTGCAAACATAAGCATGACAATGCATGACATGACAAAGAGCGGTGTTAGGTGTGCCCTAACGCAGTAGTAGGTGATACCGGCGAAAGGGGGAAACATCCAGGAAAGTATCCCCCGTGTTTCGCGTTTTCGGTTCGATGAACCGGAGGTGAAATGTTGCAGGTTCGCTATGCTAGGGATGCATGGCTGACGAATGGGCTGCGTATTCAGATTTGTCTCTTCGTTCTGAGCAACTTTCATGTAGAAAGTATTTTCATCTGAGCTACGGTTTATTTTATATGATTTTCTAAAGTTTTAAATCATTTTTAGAATTTATTTAGTTAATTTAATTCAACATTATCCAGAATAGTGCATGCTAACGTCAACATGACATCAGCATGACGTCAGCAGTCAACAGAGGTGTTAACTCGTCAAACTGACGTGTGGGAGTGGGACCCACCTGTCATACGCTGATTTGGTTAATTAGGGTTTAGCTAAACTAATTACTTTTAAATTAAACTAACAAGTTAATCAAATTAATTAACTTAATTAATTCACTGATTAATTAATTAATCAATTAACTATAAATTTTATTAATTCATTCTTATTTTTACTTTTTATTTATTCCTATTTTTTTCCTGGGCTTGGGCCCCGTTTGTCATAGGCCTGGGGGGCATAGCAGGCATGGGCGCTAACAGGCGCAGGGGCGGGTGCTGCGCGTGCGGGAACCCGAACTGGACACGGCTAGTCGGGGCCACGGCAAGGGGGAAAACGCCGGCGCGGTGCTGGCGTGGCAACGGCGACGCCACGGTGGCGCAAAACGGAGGAGCAAGGCGGGCGCCACAGCGCCGGAGGTGGCCGCAGGCGTGAGGCGCCGCGTAGCCAAGCGCGTAGCACGCCGGGGCGGATGACGGCGTGGATGAAAGCGGTTAGCACGCTGGTACACGCGTGCTCCCAGCGAGCACGAGCACCGGGCGGCGCATGAACGACCGCGGGACGGCGCAAGGACCAACATCAGGGGCGCAGGGGCGCGACGGCGCGCGGCCTCGCGGGGAGGAGGACGCGGCCGTGTGCGCGAGCGTGGGAGAGGGGAGGAGAGGGAGGCCGTGGCCCCACCGTGCGAAGCAGGGGTCGAGGCAATGGGCTTAACGGAGGTCAGGGACGACGGCGACATTGGGGAGGAAGTCCGGCGAGGCGGCGTTCGGGGCGACGAGGGTGCGGTTGGTGGCGAACCTGTGGCCAGCACGGGGCCATTGGAGGCAGCGGCGCGGGGCATGGACAGGGCGCTAAGGCCCAGGGTGACGACGTCGAGGTGGCGGGGCACCGGCTCGATCTTGGGGCGGCGGTCGTCGGGCGGCGGCGGGACTTGCTGCCCCGATCCAGATCCAGAAGGGGATCGAGGGTAGAGGAGAGGCGAGAGAGAGACGTGGGGGGAGTGGGGTAGTGGGCTCTAGGGTTACAGGGGCACCGGGTGGGCCGGCCTGACTGGTTTCTTCTCCTTTTAATTTTCCTGTTTGTTTTTCTTTTCTTTTTCCTATTTTCTTCTATTCTATTTTATTTTACTTTTAGTTTCTTTAGTTTTGTAAAATAGGACAATAGTTCCTAAATTAATGTCTCTAAATAATTGGTTGCCTTAAAAGTTTGGCCCCTAAATAAACTGTTTAAATATTTTATAATTTATAAAAGGCATTTAATTAAATATTTTAGCTATTGTTTTAATTACATTAGTGCATTGAATTATTTAAAAAAATTGGTTTCTCCACCAACATTACCTAGGGATTTTGTGTCACATCCAGAACATTTTAGTTTTAATATTTGAAAACTTTTGTTGTTTGCCTTTATTTTAAATTGGAATTCGAATCGGTTTTGAACTAATGCGAGTTTCACAACAGTAACTGAGGTGACGTGGCATCATTAACGTGGAATTACTCTAGCCTAATTATCCGGGCGTCACAGTAGGGCACGCCCTCCACCCTCGTGGTGGCCTCGGGACTCTTCTGGTCCATCACCGATGCTCTATGGGCTTCTTCTGGTTCAAAAATAATCTCCGTAAATTTTTAGGTCAATTGGACTTCGTTTGGTATTCCTTTTCTATAAAACACAAAAAGAAGGAAAAACAGAAACTGGCACTGGGCTCTAGGTTAATAGGTTAGTCCCAAAAATCATACAAAATAACATATAAATGCATGTAAAACATCCAATATGGATAATATAATAGCATGGAACAATAAAAAATTATAGATATGTTGGAGACGTATCAAGCATCCCCAAACTTAATTCCTGCTCATCCTCGAGTAGGTAAATGATAAAAAAAGAATTTTTGATGTGGAATGCTACCTAACATATTTATCCATGTAATTCTCTTTACCGTGGCATGAATGTTCAGATCCGTAAGATTCAAAACTAAAGTTTAATATTGACATAAAACAATAATACTTCAAGCACACTAACAAGTCAATTTTGCCTTCTCAAAATAACATGGCCAATGAAGCTTATCCCTACAAAATCATATAGTGTGGCTATGCTCCATCTTCATCACACAAAATACTCAACTCATGCACAACCCCGGTGACAAGCCAAGCAATTGTTTCATACTTTGATGTTCTTAAACCTTTTCAACTTTCACGGAATACATGAGCGTGAGCCATGGACATAGCACTAAGGTGGAAGAGAATATGGTGCTGTGGAGAAGACAAAAAGAGGGAGATAGTCTCGCATCAACTAGGCGTATCAACGGGCTATGGAGATGCCCATCAATAGATATCAATGTGAGTGAGTAGGGATTGCCATGCAACGGATGCACTAGAGCTATAAGTGTGTGAAAGCTCAAAGAAACTAAGTGGGTGTGCATCCAACTTGCTTGCTCATGAAGACATAGGGCGATTTGAGGAAGACCTTCGTTGGAATATACAAGCCAAGTTCTATAATGAAAAATTCCCACTAGTATTTGAAAGTGACAAAATAAGAGAATCTCTATTATGAAGATCATGGCGCTACTTTGAAGCACAAGTGTGGAAAAAGGATAGTAACATTTCCCCTTCTCTCTTTTTATCTCATTTTTTTGTTTGGCTTCTTTGGCCTCTTTTTTTCGAATGGCTTCTTTGGCCTTTTTTATTTCCTCACATGGGACAACGCTCTAATAATGATGATCATCACACTTTTATTTACTTACAACTCAAGAATTACAACTCGATACTTAGAACAAAATATGACTCTATGTGAATGCCTCCGGCGGCTTACCGGGATGTGCAATGAATCAAGAGTGACATGTATGAAAGAATTATGAACGGTGGCTTTGCCACAAATACGATGTAAACTACATGATCATGCAAAGCAATATGACAATGATGAAGCATGTCATAATAAACCGAACGGTGGAAAGTTGCATGGAAATATATCTCAGAATGGCTATGGAAATGCCTTAATAGGTAGGTATGGTGGCTGTTTTGAGTAAGGTATGGTGAGTGTAAGGTACCGTCGAAAGTTGTGCGACACAAGAGAGGCTAGGAATGGTGGAAGGGTGAGAGTGCGTATAATCCATGGACTCAACATTAGTCATAAAGAACTCACATACTTATTGCGAAAATCTATTAGTCATCGAAACAAAGTACTACACGCATGCTCCTAGAGGGGTAGATTGGTAGGAAAAGACCATTGCTCGTCCCCGACCGCCACTCATAAGGAAGACAATGAATAAATACTTCATGCTCCAACTTCGTTACACCACGGTTCACCATACGTGCATGCTATGGGAATCATAAACCTCAACTCAAGTATTTCTCAAATTCACAATTACTCCACTAGCATGACTCTAATATCATTATCTTCATATCTCAAAGCAATCATAAGGAATCAAACTTCTCATAGTATTCAATGCACTTTATATGAATGTTTTTATTATATCCCTCTTGGATGCCTATCATATTAGGACTAAATTCATAACCAAAGCAAATTACCATGCTGTTTAAGACTATCAAAATAATATAAGTGAAGCATGAGAGTTCATCAATTTCTTCAAAATAAAACCACCGCCGTGCTCTAAAAAGATATAAGTGAAGCACTAGAGCAATATTGCCTAGCTCAAAAGATATAAGTGAAGTACATAGAGTATTCTAATAAATCACGATTCATGTGTGTCTCTCCCAAAAGGTGTGTACAGCAAGGATGATTGTGGCAAACTAAAAAGCAAAGACTCAAATCATAGAAGACACTCCAAGCAAAACACATATCATGTGGTGAATAAAAATATAGCCTCAATTAAAGTTACCGATAGACGAAGACGAAAGAGGGGATGCCTTCAGGGGCATCCCCAAGATTAGGCTTTTGGTTGTCCTTGAATATTACCTTGTGGTGCCTCGGGCATCCCCAAGCTTAGGCTCTTGCCACTCCTTATTCCATAGTCCATCGAATATTTACCCAAAACTTGAAAACTTCACAACACAAAACTCAACAGAAAAATCATAAGCTCCGTTAGTATAAGAAAAAAAATCACCACTTAGGTACTATTGTGAACTCATTCTAAATTCATATTGGTGTTATATCTACTGTATTACAACTTCTCCATGGTTCATACCCTCCGATACTACTCATAGATTCATCAAAATAAGCAAACAACACATAGAAAGCAGAATATGTAAAAAACAGAACAATCTGTAGTAATCTGGAAACTTCCGATACTTCTGTAACTCCAATTTTTTAAAAAAATTAGGACAACCTGGGAAATTTGTATATCAATATTTTGTAAAAACTTCAGATCAAAAGCACGTTCCAGTGAATTTTAAAATTTCCTGGACTGAGCGCAAAAGTTTCTGTTTCGCACAGAATCAAGTCAACTATCATCCACACTATCCCAAAGGCTTTACTTGACACTTTATTGAAACAAAAACTATACAACATGGTTACTACAGTAGCTTAATCATGTTAACACACAAAAAAAGTAGGGTTAAATGTGGGGTTGTCTCCCAACAAGCGCTTTTCTTTAATGCCTTTCTAGCTAGGCATGATGATTTCAATGATGCTCACATGAAAGATATGAATTGAAACACAAAGAGAGCATCATGACGCATATGACTAATACATTTAATTCTAACCACTTCCTATGCAAAGGGATTTTGTGAGGAAACAACTAGCATAGGAAGGTAAAACAAGCATTATTTAAAGATTTTCAACACATAGAGACGAAACTTGATATTATTGCAATTCCTACAAGAATATATTCATCCCTCATAATAATTTTCAGTAGTATCATGAATTAAATCAACAATATAACCATCACATAGAGCATTATTTTCATGATGCACAAGCATATAATTTTTATTACTCTCCACGTAAGCCAATTTCTTCTCATTCGGAATAGTGGGTGTATCATAAGAAACTCGAATACTATAAATTGTTTCCACAATAAAATAGTAATATTCAGAAAAAGGGTAATCATAATCATGACAAGCCCTATAAATACAATCATCACTACTTTTTATAACATAAGTGTCATCACAATAATCATCATAAGTAGCAACTTTGTTCTCATCATAATCAATTGAAACCTCTTCCAAGATAGTGGAATCATTACCAAATAAAGTCATGACCTCTCCAAATCCACTTTCATAATTATCACAATAAGATTCAACACCCTCCAAAATAGTGGGATCATTACTTCCTAAAGTTGACACTCTCCCAAAGCCACTTTCATCAATATAATCATCATAAATAGGAGGCATGCTCTCATCATAATAAATTTGCATATAAAAACTTCGGAGACTAAAAATATCATTTTCATTAAGCGTAGGATCCCCAAGCTTGGGACAAACATTAATTGCAGCAAATAAATTCTCAAACATGTTATTTTCATCAAACATAGCATCCCCAAGATTGGGCCTTTGCATATCATAAGCATAATCACTCTCATCATTAATAGTATGGATAGCACCAATAGTATAGCAATCATTATCATCATAATGAGTAATAGGCATAACAATAATAGGAGCAACATCATTTGGGACGGATACCTTTTTACCTTTGCTTCAGCGTCTTTTCTTTTTCTTCTCCACATTATGTGTGGGTTTAATCCTCTTTTTGGAGCTCCTTATTAATGAGATTGGTTGAATAGAAATCTCCTCCTCGTTACCTGATTCATCATAAGAAAGAATAGGAGGATATTAGGAAACCTCCTCCCTTTCATTAGTATTCTCTTCATCTTTTATTTGTTTTCTTGTCTTTATATAATTGGCAATATAATGATTTTCAATGTAATTCACCGCACAATACATATAAATTTCCTCTAGATCAAAATCAAGAACTCTCTCATGGGCAAATTCTAGAATATCCCTAGTTATACGTTTCATTGCTTCATAACCAAGAAGTAAACTAAGTTCATTATGATGCGCAAGGGAAATCAAGTCATTGCAATTTTTGGACACGATTCAATCATGAAACAATTTGCACTAGAGATTTAAATGACCACGTTCATTGCAAAGTTCACAAGGATGGTGAAGAAAATTTAAATTTTCAGCACAAACATCTAGCCTCTCTTGCAACCATTTAGTTTCTAAATACTTATGCCTCTTGCAAAATCTATCTTCCCTTTTTGGTGTGTACTTGCAAACTCTATGCACTCCACAAAAAATGACATGCTTATCAAAAACATTTTTATCATGACTGGTGCAATCATCATTAGTACTATGGGTATTCAAAGAGTTCATACTAACAACATTGCAATCATGCTCATCATTCAAAGATTTAGTGCCAAACATTTTGATGCATTCTTCTTCTAACACTTGGGCACAGTTTTCCTTTCCATCATTTTCATGAAAGACATTAAAAAGATGAAGCATATGCGGCAACCTCAATTCCATTTTCGTAGTTTTCTTTTATAGACTAAACTAGTGATAAAACAAGAAACTAAAAGATTTGATTGCAGGATCTAAATATATACCTTCAAGCACTAACCCCCCCGGTAACGGCACCAGAAAAGAGCTTGATGTCTACTACGCAACCTTCTTGTACATGTTGTTGGGCCTCCAAGTGCAGAGGTTTGTAGGACAGTGGCAAATTTCCTTCAAGTGGATGATCTAAGGTTTATCAATCCATGGGAGGCATAGAATCAAGATGGTCTCTCTCAAACAACCCTGCAACCAAATAACAAAGATTCTCTTGTGTCCCGAACACAGCCAATACAATTGTAAATTGTATAGGTGCACTAGTTCGGCAAAGAGATGGTGATACAAGTGTAATAAGGATGGTAGATATAGGTTTTTGTAATCTAAAAATATAAAAACAACAAGGTAACTAGTAACAAAAGTGAGCAAAAACGGTATTGCAATGCTTCGAAACAAGGCCTAGGGTTCATACTTTCACTAGTGCAAGTTCTCTCAGCAATGATAACATAATTAGATCATATAACAATCCCTCAACGTGCAACAAAGAGTCACTCCAAAGTCACTAAAAGTGGAGAACAAACGAAGAGAGTATTGTAGGGTACGAAACCACCTCAATGTTATTCTTTCCGACCAATCCATTGGGCTATTCCTAGAAGTGTCACAAACAGCCCTAGAGTTCGTAGTAAAATAACACCTTAAGACACACATCAACCAAAACCCTAATGTCACCTAGATACTCCAATGTCACCTCAAGTATCCGCGGGTTTTATTATACGATAGGCATCACACACTCTCAAATTCATCTATTCAAACCAACACAAAGAACTTCAAATAGTGCCCCAAAGTTTCTACCGGAGAATCAAGACGAAAACGTGTGCCAACCCCTATCACAGAACCCGCAAGTTCATCACCAAAACATACATCAAGTGGATCACGTGAATATCCCAATGTCACCATAGATAAGCACATGCAAGACATACATCAAGTGTTCTCGAATCCTTAAAGACTCAATCCGATTAGATAACTTCAAAGGGAAAACTCAATCCATTACAACAAGGTAGAGGGGGAGAAACATCATAAGATCCAACAATCATAGCAAAGCTCGCAGTACATCAAGATCGTGCCAAATCAAGAACACGAGAGAGAGAGAGAGAGAGAGAGAGAGAGATCAAACACATAGCTACTAGTACATACCCTCAACCCCGAGGGTGAACTACTCCCTCCTCGTCATGGAGAGCATCGGGATGATGAAGATGGCCATCGATGATGATTCCCCCCTCCGACAAGGTGCCGGAGCAGGGTCCCGATTGGTTTTTGGTGGCTACAGGGCTTGCGGTGGTAGAACTCCCGGTCTTGGTTCTCATCTGGAAGTTATAGAAAGGTGTTGGCGTTGGGACAAATCAAGGGGGTCCACGAGGCAGCCACGAGGTAGGGAGGCGCGCCAGGGAGGTAGGGTGCGCCCTCCACCCTCGTGGTGTCCTCGAGACTCTTCTGGACCATCTTCGATGCCCCATGGGCTTTTTCTGGTCCAAAATAAATCTCCGTAAATTTTGAGGTCAATTGGACTCCGTTTGGTATTCCTTTTCTGTAAAACTCAAAAACAAGGAAAAAACAGAAACTGGCACTGGGCTCTAGGTTAATAGGTTCGTCCCAAAAATCATACAAAATAGCATATATGCGTATAAAACATCCAAGGTGGATAATATAATAGCATGGAACAATCAAAAATTATAGATATGTTGGAGACGTATCAAGCATCCCCAAGCTTAATTCCTACTCGTCCTCGAGTAGGTAAATGATAAAAATAGAATTTTTGATGTGGAGGGCTACCTAACATATTTATCCATGTAATTCTCTTTATTGTGGCATGAATGTTCAGATCCGTAAGATTCAAAACAAAAGTTTAATATTGACATAAAAACAATAATACTTCAAGCATACTAACAAGGCAATTATGTCTTCTCAAAATAACATGGCCAAAGAAAGCTTATCCCTACAAAATCAAATAGTCTGGCTATGCTCCATCTTCGTCAGACAAAATACTCATATCATGCACAACCCCGATGACAAGCCAAGCAATTGTTTCATACTTTGATGTTCTCAAACCTTTTCAACTTTCACGCAATACATTAGCGTGAGCCATGGACATAGCACTATGGTGGAAGAGAATATGGTGGTTGTGTAGAAGACAAAAAGAGAGAGATAGTCTCACATCAATTTGGTGTACCAATGGGCTATGGAGGTGCCCATCAATAGATATCAATGTGAGTGAGTAGGGATTGCCATGAAACGGATGCACTAGAGCTATAAGTGTATGAAAGCTCAAAAAGAAACTAAGTGGGTGTGCATCCAACTTGCTTGCTAATCAAGACCTATGGCGATTTGAGGAAGCCCATCGTTGGAATATACAACCAAGTTCTATAATGAAAAATTCCCACTAGTATATGAAAGTGACAAAATAAGTGACTCTCTATCATGAAGATCATGGTGGTACTTTGAAGAGAAGTGTGAAAAAATGATAGTAACATTGCCCCTTCTCTCTTTTTCTCTAATTTTTTTGTTTGGCTTCTTTGGCCTCTTTTTTTATTAGCTTCTTTGGCCTCTTTTTCTTGATTTCCTCACATGGGACAATGCTCTAATAATGATGATCATCACACTTTTATTTACTTACGACTCAAGAATTACAACTCTATACTTAGAACAAAATATGACTTGAACTTCATTTTCATTTATGAATTTCATAGTAGTAGTCAAAGAACAGCAGTAGATGCTATTCGTACAGTAGGTTTGCAACGAGCAGAAGTTATGGTAATACCTAACGAAAATTTACGATTTTCCTTTCATTAAGGTACGAGGGCTTCTTATTCCACAAGAACGAAAGCACCTTTTCATTCTTTCATATACTCTATATGAATGCCTCCGAAGGTGTACTGGGATGTGCAATGAATCAAGAGTGACATGTATGAAAGAATTATGAATGGTGGCTTTGCCACAAATACGATGTCAACTACATGATCATGCAAAGCAATATGACAATGATGAAGCATGTCATAATAAACGGTACAGTGGAAAGTTGCATGGAAATGTATCTCGGAATGGCTATGGAAATGCCATAATAGGTAGGTATGTTTGCTGTATTGAGGAACATATATGGTGGGTGTGAGGTACCGGCGAAAGTTGTGTGGCACAAGAAAGTCTAGCAATGGTGGAAGGGTGAGAGTGCGTATAATCGATGGACTCAACATTAGTCATAAAGACCTCAGATACTTATTTCAAAAATCTATTAGTCATCAAAACAAAGTACTATGCTCCTAGGGGGATAGATTGGTAGGAAAAGACCATCACTCGTCCCCGACCGCCACTCATAAGGAAGACAATCAATAAATACTTCATGTTCCAACTTCGTTACACAATGATTCACGATACGTTCATGCTACGGGAATCCCAAACTTCAACACAAGTATTTCTCAAATTCACTACTACTCCACTAGCATGACTCTAATATCACAATTTTCATATCTCAAAACAATTATAGGCAATCAAACTTCTCATAGTATTCAATGCACTTTATATGAAAGTTTTTATTATATCCCTCTTGGATGCCTATCATATTAGGACTAAATTCATAACCAAAGAAAATTACCATGCTGTTTAAGACTCCCAAAATAATATAAGTGAAGCATGAGAGTTCATCAATTTCTTCAAAATAAAACCACCGCCGTGCTCTAAAAGATATAAGTGAAGCACTAGAGCAATATTGCCTAGCTGAAAAGATATAAGTGAAGCACATAGAGTATTCTAATAAATGATTATTCATGCGTGTCCCTCCCAAAAGGTGTATACAACAAGGATGATTGTAGTAAACTAAAAATCAAAGACTTAAATCATAAAAGACGCTCCAAGCAAAACACATATTGTGTGGTGAATAAAAATATAGCCTCAAGTAAAGTTACCGATAGACGAAGACGAAAGAGGGGATATCTTCCAGGGCATCCCCAAGCTTAGGCTTTTGGTTGTCCTTGAATATTACCTTGGGGTGCCTTGGGCATCCCCAAGCTTAGGCTCTCAACACTCCTAATTCCATAGTCCATCAAATCTTTACCCAAAACTTGCAAACTTCACAACACAAAACTCAACAGAAAACTCGTAAGCTCCGTTAGTATAAGAAAATAAAATCACCACTTAGGTACTGTTGTGGACTCACTCTAAATTCATATTGGTATTATATCTACTGTATTCCAACTTCTCCATGGTTCATACCCTCCAATACTACTCATAGATTCATCAAAATAAGAAAACAACACATAGAAATCAGAATCAGTCAAAAACAGAACAGTTTGTAGTAATCTGAAAACTTTCCATATTGATGTAACTCCATAAATTCTGAAAACTTAGGACAACCTGGGTAATTTGTATATCAATCTTGTGTAAAAATTTCAGATAAAAAGCATGTTCTAGTGAATTTTTAGATTTCCTGGACTAAGCGGAAAAGTTACTGTTTTTGCACAGAATCAAGTCAACTATCATCCACACTATCCCAAAGGCTTTACTTGGCACTTTATTGAAAAAAAATGTAACGCCCGGATAATTATGCAATAGTAGTGCTAATGGTGCCATGTCATCGGTTTTTACTGTTGTTAAGCTCGCGTTGATTCAAAGTCGGTTCCAATTGATAGCATAAAATAACTAAATAAAAAGAAAAGGTGAAAACAAGCAAACAAAAAAAAAGCCCCCTTGCCCAACTGGGCCAATCAGCCCAGTCGGCCGGCCCCGCGACCCTGACGCCGGTGCCCGTCCTAGACACCGCCCCACTGCTGTCGCCTCGCCTCCTCGCCCCTCCTTCGCACCGCGAGACGCCACCCGAGGCCTCTACCTCGCCACGCCGTCACCGAACACTGCCACCTCGTTGCACCGTCGCAAGCTTGCGGGACTGCCGTCTCCTCGTCCCCCTCCACGCCGGCCACCCCAAACTTCCCCGACCGAACCCCTACACTAGGGGTATGACCCCATCTCCCCCTACCCAAGGTCGTCCGCGCCGGTGCCACCCCGTACTGCTGCTCGTCGCACTCCCGGTCTCGCCCGCTCACGTCCGTTCTCCGGCTCCGCCCCGCACTGCCCCGCCGCGACCCTGCTCAAACGCACCGCCGCTGCCCCCGTAGCCCCTCCTGCTACCCCCGCGCTCGTGCGCCGCCACCGCCGTTGCTTCGTCGCGCCGACCGCGCCCCATGGGCCTCCCTGATGTGAGCCATGTGGTCACGCCAGCCATGCCCGTGACTGGCCCCAACCCTGTCTGTACCTCCCGCTGGCCGCCGCCTGCCACGATCGCTGCCCATGCACCGTTGGCCGCCTCGCTATCCCCGCGGCCCGCCTCGGCCTCCGCTCGCCGGCGGCCATGTTGGCCGCGCCGGGGCGATGCGGCGTGCGCGTCCGCCCCGCTCCGCCTCGACGGGCGCCCGCACCCGCACCCCCTGTACCCATTAAACCACACCCCTGGGCCGATGACAAAAGGGCCCCACGCCACTATTAAAGTTAAAAAAAGAAGAGGTTTTAAAAATAATAATTAAAATAGATAGTTAAGTAATTAACTTATGTAATTCTGTTTAGTTAACCCTAATCACATGATTAGTTAATTAAAGCCTGTTTAATAATACTATGTCAATGACAGCGGGACCCACCTGTAAGTTTCACCAAGTCAACAACTCTATTGACTGCTGACATCATCCTGATGTCGTGGTGACATCATAACCCTGTTTTCCTTTTAATTAAATCTGTTAATTCCAAAAAAGTTTTAAAAACTTTAATAAATTATAAAAAATAATCTATAACTCGGATGAAAAAGTTTTATACATGAAAGTTGCTCAGAACGATGAGGCGAATCCGAATACGCATTCCGATCGTCCGCCACACATACCTAGAATAGCAAACATCAAACCTTTCACCTCCGGTTCATCTGTCTGACGAACATCTGGAAACGGGAAAGCTTTCCCGGATGTTTTCTTCCTTCGTCGGTATCGCCTAGCACTGCGTTAGAACACCTCTAGCATCGTTTATTGTGATGTTATGCATATGTTTGCGTATATTTACTTTTTTCCCCTATTCTCTCCGGTAGACCCCGAGACCGCTGCTGATGCAACTGTGATCAACTACGTCGACGACGATCCTTCTTCTTGTCTAAGCAACCAGGCAAGGCCCCCCTTTGACCATCCCGATAACGCCCATTCCATTCTCTCATGCTTGCATTAGATTTTGCTACTATATTTTGTTGCTCCTATTCTGATGCATAGCTTTCTTTTGTACCTGCTGTTGTTCCTTACCTGCTTAGTATAGGTTGGTTGGTGATCCATTAGTGACCCCCACTTGTCCTTGTTGCCCCTGCTTCATCATCGATGCCTCGATCAACGTGATCGACGACCAGAGCCCCACGCCCTTTTTGTTGCTCGACTCTGCAGAGTTACCATCGAGTGCCGAGGGTGGTACCTCATACATCACTCCTGATCAGATCTCTGTAGTGTACATATTCGGTCGTGGTCCACTTCCGAGATGACTCTATCGTGCCACCCCTCAAGTGTGAACCTCGAGGGTGGTTCCTCTTACGTTCACCTTGATGATTACATCGAGTGGAATCCAACAAGGGTGATTCCTCGGGTTTTCCCCTTGATGTTTGGACACACGGTTACCCGGACTGTACTTGAGACCATTGTTGAAGTCGGGTCGGCCCTGAGGGGTACCCACAAGTTGATGTGGAAGTCGTGCGGGCCCGTAGAGCACCCGTGAGTGTTCTACGAGGCACGGCCGGGCATTCTGGGCCCTTGCCGTAGGTCCACGAGATGGGGCGATGGGGTCACATTATCATGAGTCTCTGCTCTTCTCCGCGAGCCCATAATGCACTAATATGTTTGGTTATTTGTTTTGAGTTGGACTTTACGCACTAACCACCACGCGAGAATAGTTATAGGCCTCAGCATCGCAGTATCAGCCAAAGCTTTGTCAGACATCCAATTCAGCATTGTGGCCAGGCCGGATCGCGCCATCCAAGCAGAGGTGGTGCTAGTATCCCCTGCGCACAATGACCCGGAGTGCAACGGGCGAAGGGCCCAGACCGTAGAGTGCTTAGGATGTAGACCGGTGGGGACCTCTCTGCTGAGCCTAGGTAGGGTTGCGACATGTTTATCTTCCGAGGCCGGGCATTAACCCCAGAAAGGTGTGTCCGGCCAGAGTGATCGAGCGTGTTGTGTAACGTGGTGTACCCCTGCAGGGAAGATATATATTCGAATACCGTGTCCATGGTAATGGACGTTCAGACTTGTATCCTGATCTTATATAACTAGAAATGGATACTTGAGACATGTGATGGATATGTGGCTCCGAGATTGCTTTCTCGTAGGGAGTCGAGGAAGGATCTCTGGGCGTTAATGTTACAACATGTTTGATAATTATAAACTGCTATTCTTTACGCTTCTACATGTTGCAAGATGCTTGGAGCAGCTTGAAGATGCTAGTCTTCGATAGGCTAGGCCTTCCCCTCTATCCTGGCAATCTGCAATTCAGTCCACAGATACAAACCTTCCATTTGATACCGGTGCATACCTAGTATAGATCTGATGCTTGCGAGTTCTTTGGATGAGTACTCACGGTTGCTTTGCTACCCCTTTTTCCCGCTTCTTTCTTGTTTCCGGTTGACGCAACTAGATGATGGATCCCTGGAATCAGATGCCACCGCCGATGGATGCTACTACGTGGAGACCGTCGACAACCAGGCGTAGTTAGGAGGTCCCAGGTAGGAGGCCTTGCCTCTTCGATCGTTGTTGCTTTTGTGCTAGCCTTCTTAAGGCATCCTTGTTTAACTTATGTCTGTGCTCAAATATTGTTTCTTCCGCTGACTCTTGTGTATCCAGCTATGTATTCGAGCCCTCGAGGCCCCTGGCTTGTAATATAAAGCTTGTATTAATTTATTTGTGTCTAGAGTTGTGTTGTGATATCTTCCCGTGAGTCCCTGATCTTGATCGTACACATTGGCGTGTATGATTGAATCGGGAGTGTCACAAGTTGGCGTCAGAGCCGACTGCCTGTAGGATCCCCCTTTCCAACTCCTTGGCCGAAGTTGAGTCTAGTCTTTGAAAAACTGTTTTTACTAACATGGTTGTATGGCTTCCGGGCCCACATCGCCATTGGGTGGTATTAGGATCTTTTATTCCTCGTCTATACTCTGGGACTCTGATCTCTCTTCTATTCGGGTTAAATGATTTTGCTAACTCTAACCTTAGGATCTCGTGATCACATCCATTCGGAGATTTGTATTATGCATTTCTTGAATTGGGAGCCAGGATCTGCTTCACTTTGTTCACGGGCCGCAGAAATCCTTCTATCGAGGGCACCCTGCATCGTCCCGTGCAGATTCCTCGCTCTAGTGGTTTTCCCCGACGATGATGTAGTCTTTGTTATGTCTCGTTGTTGTATCCTTCCATCGCGTGCCTGTGTGCCGCCTAGTATGTCTAGGATGATCCTCTTGTCCGGACTCCTACTAACAACGTGTATTTGGTTTCATATATGTATCTGTATGTCTTTAGTGACTACTGCTTTGTACATACTGCGCCTCTGCTCAGTGTTCAAGTTACATCGTGAATGACTCCTTACACATGCTCCACCCCCTGTTAAACAGCTTCCTGATGTTTTTAGCAGGATGGCTGACGATCCTCCACCTCCGCCCTATATTGCTGCAATGATGCAACAGTTTGAGCTGAATTGTCAGTTTATGACTGGAGTAATGTCTCAGTTTCCAAACCAGAATGCTCATCAACAGCCTGCCCCAATAACCCTGTAGGAATTCGTGCATCTCAACCCATCCATTTTCCTCAACTCCACCAATCCTATGGATGCTGATGATTGGCTTCGTGACATCCTGTTTCAGATGTAGTCAACTAATGTTGCCCCTGCCAGTTACGTCACATTTGCGACATTCCACTTGAAGGGTCCAACTGCTCAATGGTGGGAAAGCCACAAGGGTATGCTGCCTGTAGAGACTGTAATCACTTGGCAGGAATTTTAGTTAGCCTTCCACGCACGACACATTCCTCAAGCTCTGATGGACCAAAAGGAGAAGGAGTTCCGCAAACTCTCACCGGGCACAATGACTGTGGATGAATATTAGAGGAAATTCCTTTAATTATCCCGCTATGTTGCGAATGACATCTGCACTGATGCTCGCAAGCAGGAGAAATTTCGTGAAGGATTGCATCCTGATATAAAGCTCGCACTTGTTTCTCATGATTGTGCGGACTTTGCGACGCTTGTCAACCAAGCTTTCCAAACTGAAACTGGTCTGACTGAGTACCAGGAGTCGCTCAAGCGTACTCGCAATGTTGGCCCATCCTCGAGTCAGCCTGCTCAGAAACGTCGAGTCTGGATCCCACACAATGTTCATCATCGACCTGCTCCAACACCAAGGCCGTCTTATGTTGCACCTCGTCTGCCTCCACTGCTGGGACAGCTAACGATTCAGGGTAGACAGTCCAATGTTGTAGCTCCTCCCCATAATGATGGCTTATGCCACAAGTGTAGACAACCAGGACACCGGGCTCTCCACTGTCACCAGGATCGGCCTAAAAATGCATCGCGTTCTACTGTGGTTCGTAAGAAGAGCCATCGAAGCTATCGTCCCAGAAACAGTAATACCCAACCGTCTGCTGTTGCACTTGGCCAGGCCAACCACGTCAATGTTGATAAGGCTCGGAAGGAACCAATTGTCGTGATGGGAACCCTCCTTGTTAACTTAGTGCCAGCATATGTTCCTTTTGATTTAGGAGCATCACATTCCTTCATATCTGAGACGTTTGCATGCAAGCAAGACTTATCTTTTGAAAACATCTACCCTCCGCTAGTGGTTAGCTCTCTAGGATCCAGGTGGGATACCTCGATGGTAGCCTACAACAACCACATTGTAATTGGAGGATTAGTGTTCACTGCTTCACTCATGGCCCTCAAGGTTTCTACCATAAATGTCATTCTCGGTATGGATTGGCTAAAAGCACATAATGCTTTCCTCGACTGTGCCGCTAAGAAAGTCGAACTTACACATCCTTCTGGCCAGACTGTCCAATACTCAGCCCGAACAGCTTAGGATGCAGAGAATCAGATATATGTTCTGAATGCATCGAATGCTTCACCTCTTGAGGGAATAGAGAACATTCCAGTCGTTCGTGACTTTGAATATGTCTTTCCAGAAGAACATCCAGGAATAGCCCCTGCTAGAGCTGTTGAATTCATCATATACTTAAAACCGGCACTACTCCTATTGCCAAGCGACCCTACAAGATGCCGCCTCATGAGCTCCTTGAGCTTAAGGAGGAAATCGACACATCACTTCGTCAGGGTTTTATCCGTCCGAGTTCCTCTGCTTGGGGAGCACCTTCTCTCTTTGTCAAGAAGAAGGATGGAACGAATCGTTTGGTCCAAGATTACCGTCCTATCAACCAGGCAACAATTCAGAACAAGCATCCGCTTCCCATAATCAATGATCTGTATGATCAACTTACTGGTTCCTCAGTATTCTCTAAACTGGATTTGAGGTTGGGTTACCACCAGATCTGGGTTCGTGAAGAAGATATTCCCAAGACTGCTTTCGTGACTCGCTATGGTTCATACGAGTACACCGTCATGTCGTTCGGCTTGACCAATGCTCCAGCGACATTCTCTCGTCTGACGAACTCTATATTCATGGAATACCTCGACAAGTTTGTCATGGTTTATCTGGATGATATCCTTGTATACTCCAAGAACAAAGAAGAACATGCTGAACACCTTCGACTTGTTCTGGAAAAGCTTCGAGAACATCAACTCTATGCAAAGTATTCTAAATGTGAATTCTGGCTTCCTGAAGTGACCTACCTTGGGCATGTCATGTCGATGGTATTGTTGTCAACCCCGAGCGAGTTCGGGCTATTCTCGATTGGACTCCTCCGAAGAATGTCAAGCAAGTCAGAAATTTTCTCGGACTCACCAACTATTGCCGTCGATTTGTCGAGAACTTCTCCAAGATTTTCAAGCCCCTGACTGGTCTGCTTCACAAGGGCGTCAAGTTTGATTGGACAAAAAAGTGTCAGGAAAGTTTCCAGGCACTCAAAGACAAGCTGACTTCTGCCCCAGTGCTTGCTCCACCTGATACTAAGAAGGACTTCGTCATTTACTGCGAAACTTCACGATAAGGATTAGGCGGTATCCTAATGCAAGAGCACAGAGTGATATCTTATGCCTCTTGTCAATTGTGTTCTCACGAAGATAATTACCTAGTTAATGACTTCGAGCTTGCTGCTATCATACATGCACTAAAACAGTGGCGACATTACCTTCTTGGTAATCATTGCGAGATCTTCACCGACCACCAAAATCTGAAGTACCTGTTTACTCAGCCAGATTTGAACCTTCGTCAGCAAAGATGGGTGGAGACCGTAGAAGACTTTGATTTCGGTATTTCCTATACCCAAGGAAAGGGTAGTGTAATGGCTGATGCTTTGAGCCGCAGGTCATATTGCAACCACCTCCAGGTTCACCAAGTTCAGCCCTTGCTTGTTGAATAATTCAGAAAGCTGAACATCCATATTGTTCCTCCTGGTGCACTCACTCCCCCTCCTCCAGAGTGCCACAAAATGAACCTCCACATTGTTCCCCAGGGTTCTCTCAATACCCTGGTTCCTAAACAAGATCTCGTGGACAACATCAAAGAGGTGCTGAAATATGACTCTCAAGCCCACAAGATTAAACGCTACCTCACAGAAGGAAAGCCCTCATTCTTCACTGTTGCTGATGATGGCACTTTGTAATTCAAAGGCCTCCTAGTGGTGCCGTGTAAGGAGAAAAACCTAGATATGACTAAGAAGGTTATGGAAGAAGCTCATGACACTCCTGTCGGATTATGGGTTCAGCAAACCCTTGGGAGGTTCGAACTCTGGGGTGCGTGCGGAGATCTCAACCTACCCAACCTGCCCACTCGCGATCCTCCTAAGCCTAGCACGACAAGCTCGAAGAGACAAAGAGACACAACAGTTTATCCTGGTTCGGGCCACCTTGCAGTGTAATACCCTACTCCAGCGTTTTGGTGGATTGCCTCGGAGGGCTGGGGATGAACTAGTACAGTGGATGAACTGGCCTCAGGAGGTGAGGTGTTCTTGAGCTCGAGAGAGCTGAGGGGATATGAGCTAGATGCCCCTCTATGGTGGTGGCTAAGTCCTATTTATAGTGCCTTGGTCCTCTTCCCAAATGTTTGTGGGAAGGGATCCCACAACGGTCGGATTTGAAAGGGGACAAGTAGTACAGCTTACCTGACAAAAGTAGTGTTCGCCTGTGAAAAGCCTCTGGTCATGATGCTCCGGTGGGCTCGGTGATGACCTCCGTCAAGCCGTCCTGGCGGTCTTGGTCTTGTTGCACAAGAATGGAAACCTTTGGATGATTCCTCGGGACTCCGCGCCTGCGGCTTGCCTCCCTTGCGCCAAAGAGGAAACCTGCACTCTGCACCCGCCTGGTCTTGGTCGTCACGGCTCACGTCAGTTGAGCCTCATGAGGTAAACCTTGCATTGAACTCTCCGCCCCTCGGGAGCCAGCCTGAGGAGGTCGATCCCCTCGGGGGCCTTGGCGTCGTCCGCATCGCGAGGCTTGGCCCCTCGCAACGGTCTTGAGCTATTGATGCTGAAGTTGGGCCGTACCAGGCCGTCGATGGAGCCACGTGGTGGGCCGCAGGCAGGCACGTCTGGATACCCCCATATCCAGAATGCCGATAGTAGCCCATGGGCCTAAGGCACGCTCGAACTTGGCTTCCAGGCAAAGCCAAAGGGCAAGTGCGGAGCGCCGCGTGCCCTAACCGCCTGCGGCCTTGATGACGGGTGGCAATTGATGGGATGTGGGTGACTCCACTTCCCCATGCTGCCTTGGCAACTGTTTCCGTCTGACAAAAGGGGTGCCATCTGCCGCTAGGCTTTCATTTTCTCTTCTTCGTCTTGCTCCAGATCCCCTTCTCCCAGAACGGAAGAACTCACCAGATCTGCCGATTTTCCGCTCCAATCTTTCGCCCAATGGCTGCTGAGAAGTCCACGGCCTCAACCTCGGCTGCCGGCTCCACCTGGTACGAGCCGGTGTTGCTTGCGCCCTCCGTGGCTTGGGATAAACTCCAGACTGCGCTCCTCCTGACGGTGAGCGAGGACAACGAGTGGAAGGGGACGGCGCTTCGAGTCGCCGCCGCTGCGCCGGAGCCCACGAACAGTAATTTCTTTCCTTTCTTCCTGCACAACATCTATTCGGGGCTAGTTCCCCCATTCTCTTGCTTCTTCTACGCCATTCTTCACCATTATGGCCTCCACGCGCTCCACATTCATCCCAACTCCATCCACCTCCTGTCTATTTTTGCCTTCTACTGCGAGGCGTTCATGGGGGTGAAGCCCTCCGTCACCATGATCCGCCACTTCTTCTTCCTCCGCATGACTCAAAACAT
This sequence comes from Aegilops speltoides, assembly GCA_021437245.1. NCBI lineage: Eukaryota > Viridiplantae > Streptophyta > Magnoliopsida > Poales > Poaceae > Aegilops > Aegilops speltoides. The sequence continues at coordinate 267,098,528 of CM038143.1, read as the reverse complement.
TTTTGTCCTAGACTCAACAACGTTAGCAATTCGATCAAGCAGGGTGAGGGAGTCCTGGATTAGGGGGTATCCGGATAGCCAGACTGTGTACATCGTCCGGACTATTGAAGCGTGAAGATACAAAGACTCAAGACTTCGTCCCGTGTCTGGGTGCGATTCTCCTTAGCGTGGAAGGCAAGCTTGGCGATCCGGATATTATGTTTCCTTCCTTGTAACCGACACCATGTAAACCCTAGCCCTCTCCGGTGTCTATATAAACCGGAGAGGTTGGTCCTTAGAAGGCCGATCATACCAGCATAGGCTAGCTTCTAGGGTTTAGCCTATACGATCTCGTGGTAGATCTACTCTTGAACTACCCATATCTTCAATATTAATCAAGCAGGAAGTAGGGTTTTACCTCCATCGAGAGGGCCGAACACAGGTAAACATTGTGTCCCTTGCTTCCTGTTACCATCAGCCTAGACGCACAGATCGGGACCCCCTACCCGAGATCCGCCGGTTTTGACACCGACATTGGTGCATTCATTGAGAGTTCCTCTGTGTCGTCGCTGCAAGGCTTGATGGCACCTTCAATCATTGTCAATAACACGGTCCAGGGTGAGTCTTTTCTCCCCGGACAGATCATCGTGTTCGGCGGCTTCGCACCGTGGGCCAATTCGCTTGGCCACCTGGAGCAGATCGACAGCTACGCCCCTGGCCACCAGATCAGGTTTGGAAACCTGAACTACATGGCTGATATCCGCGGATACTTGATCATTGACGGATTCGGGCCTACTCCAGCAGCACCGGACAATCACGATGAGCACAACTTAGACCTGCTGTTGGACAATGCTCGGGGTATCACCCCTGCAGTAGCCCCGGACTTAAATCTGGAGCAGGCTGCGTTGCCTAAGGACGGAGGGATGGACCCCGCCCTGCAGGCCGTACACTCATCGGCGATGGAGCCGAACACAGGCCTCACTTTTGGGGAAGCCTGTGACTCCGGACCCCCGGATTCATATCCGGTTGTAGGTTCCGGTCCGCGTGCTCCTGAGCCCGCCGAGCCAGGTTGGGCTCCGGTAATGGAGTTTACCGCTACGGACATCTTCCAGCACTCAACCTTTCGTGACGTACTCGACTCGCTAAAGTCTCTATCTTTATCAGGAGACTTGCGGCCGAACTATGTCCGGCTCGAGTGGGAAGCAGGCGACAAAGGAATTCATTGCCCACCCACCACCCACTTCATTGCCACGATCGATGATCTAACCGACGTGCTTGACTTTGACTCCGAAGACATCAACGGTATGGACGACGATGCAGGAGAAGAACATGAATCACCGCTCACTGGGCGGTGGACAGCCACCTCTTCCTATGATATATATATGGTGGACACTCCAAAGGAAACCAATGGCATTGAGGTAATGGAGGATAATCCCTCAGGGAGAAAAGCAAAGCATGGGGGTTGTCGGCACTGCTCCAAGGCCCGCCACAGCAATACCGGCCCAAGAGACGAAAACAATCCGGATGGTGCCGAACAAGAATACAACCCTGATCAGCCCGCCTTTTCGAGCAGGCCGAACAGGAAGATGAGCAGGTCAACCCAGAAGAACAGGCGATGGACGGATACCCGGAGGAGGACAACTACATGCCCCCCTCCGAAGACGAGATTAGCCTCGGCGATGACGAGTTCGGCGTGCCTAAGGATCCCGTAGAGCAGGAGCACTTCAAGCGTCGGCTTATAGCCACTGTGAGGATCCTGAAGAAGAAGCAGTAGCAACTCCAAGCTGATCAAGACCTGCTCACAGACAGATGGACTGAAGTCCTGGCAGTTGAGGAATACGGACTCGAGCGCCATACGGCTGACCGGCCACCTCGTGGCCGGGATAAAACGGCATATCAGCCCACATACCAGCCGGCACCCCCACGCCAATATACTACGGCCCGGGGCAATAGGCAGGACCTGCAAGATATATTGGTAAACAAAGCAGGACAACCAAGATCGATCTACGGATCGCGGGAGCGCGCCTCAGCACGCGACGATGACCGTCGCGACGGATACATTATCATTAAGTCCGGCCGAGCCGAACATAGCAACCCAGACCAATTCGAACTGCATAGTCACATAGCCCGGCACAGAGGCGCCGCGCACCCCCTCTGCGTCACTGACAAAGTGATGGATCATGAATTCCCAGAAGGGTTCAAACCCGTAAACATCGAATCATACGACGGCACAACAGACCCCGCAGTATGGATCGAAGATTTCCTTCTCCACATTCACATGGCCCGCGGAGACGATCTACACGCCATCAAGTATCTTCCCCTTAATCTCAAAGGACCAGCCTGACACTGGCTAAATAGCCTGCCAGCAAATTCCATTGGCAGCTGGGAAAACCTGGAAGACGCATTCCTCGACAACTTGCAGGGCACATATGTGCGACCACCAGACGCCGATGACTTGAGCCACATTACTCAACAGCCCGGAGAGTCAGCCAGGAAATTCTGGACTCGGTTCCTCACTAAAAAGAACCAAATAGTCGACTGTCCGGACGCCGAAGCCCTGGCGGCTTTTAAGCATAATATCCGTTACGAGTGGCTCGCCCGACACCTCAACCAGGAAAGACCCAAGTCCATGGCAGCTCTCACAACACTAATGACCCGCTTTTGCGCGGGCGAGGACAGCTGGTTGGCTCGTAGCAGCACTACGCCATATTCTAGCACTTCAAATGGCCGCGACAATAGCAGCAAGCCACGGCGTAACAGACATAAGCGACGGAACAACGGCGATAGCACTGAAGACACGGCAGTCAACGCCGGATTCAACGGATCCAAGTCCGGTCAGCGGAAGAAGCCGTTCAAAAGAAATAATCAGGGACCGTCCAGTCTGGACCGCATATTGGAGCGCTCATGCCAAATTCATGGCACCCCGGACAAGCCAGCCAACCACACCAATAGAGACTGCTGGGTGTTCAAACAGGCCGGCAAAATAAACGCCGAAAACAAGGACAAGGGGCTGCACAATGACGAGGATGAAGAGCCCCGGCGTCTGAACACGGGGGGACAAAAGAAATCCCCCCCAGGTGAAAACGGTCAACATGATCTACGCCACTCACATTCCCAAATGGGAATGAAAGCGAGCACTATGGGACGTCTATGCGATGGAGCCAGTCGCCCCCAAATTTAACCCATGGTCAGCTTGCCCGATCACCTTTGATCGTAGGGATCACCCTGCTAGCATCCGTCACGGCGGCTCAGCCGCATTGGTCCTAGACCCAATCATCGACGGATTCCACCTCACGCGAGTCCTTATGGACGGTTACAGCAGCCTGAACCTGCTTTATCATGACACAGTGCGTAAAATGGGCATTGACCCTTCAAGGATCAAGCCCACCAAAACAACCTTTAAAGGCATGATTCCTGGAGTAGAGGCCCATTGCACGGGCTCTATAACATTGGAAGTGGTCTTCGGATCTCCAGATAACTTCCAAAGCGAAGAGTTAATCTTCGATATCGTCCCTTTCTGCAGTGGTTATCACGCACTGTTCGGACGAACCGCATTTGCTAGATTCAATGCGGTACCACACTACGCATACCTCAAGCTCAAGATGCCAGGACCACGCGGGGTCATAATAGTCAACGGAAACATGAACCGCTCTCTCCGAACAGAGGAGCATACTACAACCCTCGCGGCGGAAGTACAATGCGGCCTACTCCGACAAACCAATCCGGCAACAACAACTTCGAGCACCGTCAAGAGAGTCCGGAGCACCCCGCAACAGGATCATCAAGCACACCAAGAGCGCGACTAGCAGTCCGGCCTCCGCTCAAGCCCCACCGAAGCAGCATTCGTGCCACACGTACACAATTACGCACTCAAGATACCATGGACGTAGGCGGAGGCGCAACAACGACTCGGTCAATAGTGCGGATAACCGCTACATACCTTCATAAGCCATCCTTCTCCTTTTTTAGGACATTGCTTTAGAACAGGCTCTTCAGAAGAGCTGGATCGCCGGACTTACATGGGAGAGAAAACCTAGGAGGCAACAGGCTTCATGCACAGAAGGAAACACCCAGGTGGAATCTATTTACGATCGTTATACCTGTTTTATCTATCTGTACGCGGCCTGCCCCTGGATAGGACATGTTAAATAGTCCTATTTATCTCCGCTTAATGCATTCATTGTAAACATACGCTTAAACGTATTATTCATCAATGGGAGATCACATATAGCGTTAGCTTATTATTCTTATTTGAACTTTTTTTACAAATGTCTCTTTGATATTGCATCCGTACACCTTGATACAGTCCGTTTGCCAGGGGCTTCCTATGGCGCCCCATACTACGGCAAATAAAGTCCGAACACTTTAAAAAGTGCGGCACCCCAAACTTATAGAACTATATGCATCAGCCCAGAATCATGTCTTGGGTCTACAGTTGGGTTAGCCCGGCTCCCTTGTTTTGGTACCTTACGTTCTGTTATATCGGCTGAGGTAGCGCAGGGAGAACTACTACGATTGTGTCCCGGTTCTTCCGGACAAGCACCTCAGCAGAGAAAGCCGAAAACTGACCGGCATGATGCGGCGAGAGCTGGTCGGTGTTCGAGAGGTCTTAAAATCCTTAAAGATTTTTTCCCCTTTAGGCGATGAATCGGCATTGTACGATTTAGGCGTATATAGCGCCCCAATTCGGCCCTCCGAATTCTAGGGGCTTCGCCGAAATTTAAATTATAGACTTCTATGGCTAAGTGAAAGTTATAAAGCCGCATAGTCCGATTGCCTTGTTCGCTGCACTGGATACCTCCTCAAGGGACCAAAAATTTGGACATGGGTTTTTCCAGGAACACCCTGGTACTAGGTACGCGGGGGCGGAAGCCGACGAGTGGCCTACTTTCAGAATTTTATAAACAACCGCACAGAGGGTAATATTTTAAATCAAAACAGTGCTACATAGCACAAGTAACTTCGTCATTAAATTACAAAAGTGGCAGAGGTACATTTAGTCAAAGATCTTGTCCTTAGTACATTCATCGGCCACGAGACAAGCACCCTTCATGACGCCATCATAGTACTTCTCGGGATGGCGATGCGCCTTGCCCTCCGGCGGCCCGTCCTTCACCAGCTTGTCAGCATCCAACTTGCCCCAATGCACCTTCGCGCGGGCAAAGGCCCGGCGGGCACCCTCAATGCAAACGGATTGCTTGATCACTTCAAGCCGCGGACAGGCATTCACCATCCGCTTGATCAGGCCGAAGTAGCTAGCGGGCAGGGGCTCACCAGGCCACATCCGGACTACGATATCTTTCATAGCCACTTCGGCCGCCCTGTGGAGTTCAACCAACTGCTTCAGTTGGTCACTCAGAGGCATTGGGTGTTCGCCTGACAGATTTGGGACGAACAGCTTCTCCGTTGAGCTCCCCTCCTGGGCACGGTAGAACTCCACGGCATCTGATACGTTGCGTGGCAGATCTGCGAATGCCCCTGGAGAGCTCCGAACTCGAGTAAGTAAAAGAAACGCCTCCTCCACATGTTTACTTTGCATAAATAATTTCTTACTCGCCGCTATCTTTTTGGCCTCCTGGATTTCCTGCTGTGCCTTCTCGGCTTCAGCCTTGGCGTCTTTCATACTCACAAGGGCCTTCGCAAGCACGGCCTCTTTCATCTTCAGATCATGCTCCACGGACTCGAACTTCTTGCCGAGGTCCTAGAGCTCTTGCTGTACCTCGCCCACTCTAGCACTCTGCTTGTCGCGCTCCTTGCATTCCAAGGCCGCCTTGTCTCCGGCCTCGGACAGCAATTTCTTCAGGGACGCCACTTCGGTGGTGGCCACTGTCACACAGTCACGACGCTTCATCGTGAGACTAACCAATTTTATCTATCCTCAAATACATAAGAGTGGAGACTCACTCACCTTTGCTCTCTTCGAGCTGCCTCTTCGTGAGGTCAAGCTCTTCCCGCGCCTGCTCCAGGTCCTGCTTTAGTTCGGCAACCTCGGTTGTGCGGGCAGCAGTGGCAAGCAACACGTCCTGCATATTGACATGAACACTTATTAGACTCCTGCGGATTATAGTTGACCCTCTGTTTGGCTTTTCTTTCCGAACACCAAACAGAGTATCAGGGGCTACTACCTATCGGGTGGCCACTTCACACATTTTTTAATTACTTACCTCAAAGCCCGTCAGGAGGCTTGTGAAGGCTTCGGTTAGCCCGCTTTCGGCAGACAGAACCTTTTGAATCAAGACACTCAAAAGAGTACGGTGCTCATCATCCATGGAAGCGCCTTGAAGTGCTTCCACCAGACTATCCGGCGCCGCTGCCGCGTCGGATGTCCTCGGCACGGACGGCTCGCCCTCCATAACGAGGGTTTGCCCGCCTAAGTCCGGAACCGTCGACGGTTCCGGAACTGTGTTCGGTGGAGAGCCCGCCCTGCTGCGGCTCTCGTTGACACGATCCGCAAGGATCTTGAACCCCGCGTGTCCGACATCTGGAACTCCGCCTCGGGGCGTCTCTAGAGTCACCTCCACCCGGTCAGGGAGCCTTCGGGACAACACTTCCGTGTCATCCGCAGGCTGAGGAGTGGTGGCCGTCTTGAGCAAGTTCATCTCTGAAGCGCTCAGAGACCCATCCGAAGACGACACCCCGGGATGAACCCTGGCCGGACTGCATATATGTTCAGCGTTATTAAACAACTATGAGGTAAAATCACGATAGAGTGCGGACACTTACGATCACGCTAGGGGCTTCCCCCTTGGCAGCCATCCTTCTTCGCTATGAGCGGCTGTGGTGGAGTAGTCCGGAAGGGACGTCTTTCCCTTCTTGGACGTCCCAGCCTCCCCCTCCGGGGTGGCTTTCCTCTTTTTCTCCTCCCCAGTGCGGGGAGTTAAAGTTTCTTCTTTCTTCGCCCCGCCTCCGTAGGAGGAATCTGCTTCGTCGTCGTCGAACGATGTAGGTATGACGGCCTTGCGTCGAGGGCCTCTCCCGGCCCCCTGGTCCGCCTCCTCAGGCCCCTCATCCTTTTCGGATGGGGCTTCTTCTTCTTCTTCTTCTTCCTCCCCTTCGGGGGGAGGAGTGTGCCTCGTCATCTTCGGACGAGGCTTCCGGCACAACCTTACGACGGAGACCCTTTCGGGTCCCCGGGGCATTCTTTTCGGCCTTCTTCTCCGGCACATTGTAGGGCGCCAGGACTAGCATCTCTGCCAGGAGAGCATCAACTGGATCTTCTGGCAGTGGAGCCGGACAATCAGTCTGCTCCGCTGTCTCCACATAGTCTTGATCAAATATCCACAAACACTTAAGACTCCCCCATGAATGTATTGGGAAAAACCGAATCCGGTGGTAGTCCTAAAACTAACAGGACGGGGGGCCGCGCGGCATGAAGTCCGCGGTCCTCGGATGTGTGGGGAGGTACTTCGGAGGCCTTGAACAAAACCTTCCATGCGCCTTTGAGCGTCATGTCGTAAAGCTTCCGAAGCGTCTGGTGTTCGGTTGGGACAAACTCCCACAAATTAAATGCCCGCCTTTGGCATGGCAGGATCCGGCGAATGAGCATGATCTGGATCACGTTGACAAGCTTGATGCTCTTGTGCTTCATGCTCTTGATGCAGTTCTGAAGTTCGGTCAGCTCTGTAGGTTTGCCCCAGGCCAGACCCTTCTTTTCCTAGGAGGTGAGCCGCATGGGGGCTCCGGATCAGAACTTGGGGGCCGCCGCCCAGTTGGCGCCGCGCGGCTCGGTGATGTAGAACCTCCCTTATTGCCACTACTAGGGAAAACCCTAGCAGTAGCGCGTGTTTTGTGCCCACTAGTAGCGCGGGTGGCCGCGCTACTAATAAGCGCCATGACTATTGCTTAGCGATAGAACGCGTGCCATCACGCCGCCATTGCTAGGACAAATAGCTGCAGTGCTTGTTCACTACCGCGCATCGCTAAGGTATCTACTTGCAGCGTGTTTTATTTCCATCGCTACTAGTATGTTTTTAATTTTTTTATTTTTAGTGTATTTATGCACCATCATACAAATATTGGTACAATACCAGCTGTTATGAGGTCTACATCATTATATCCATAACAGTGTATTAAATGAAGGTGGATTAGGTTCAAGTGGAGGCAATATGTGGTGCATGTCAAAAGTATACTACTAATCCAAACTTGATCTAGTTTGGACTAGTAGTACTTTCGATGTGCACCACATGTTGCCTCCACTTGAATCTAATCCGCCAGCACAAGATATTTAATCATCATCATGGTCATTACCACCAACAGTATTTATTTAATCACCACTAACACTAGCTAATAATAATCATCATAGTCATTACCACCAACACTAGCTATTTTATCATCATAGTAATAGTGTAGCACATCATCATCCGAAACTCATTTCTAGCCAGCTACTCACTCTGCTGCTCTCTCTTAGGTAAAATAACATAAAACATGTGTGGCTCTCCTCCTTGATCAAATTGGAGCATGCAGATGAACCTGTCTCCTAATCGTGGAAGGCGCCTGCTTGCTGCTACCTAGTACTTCTCTGCGCTCCCCCAACACATATTTGGTCCAGTCTTGCACTATTAAGCATCCATCGCTAATCTTGAATGCACTAAAGTAAGCTGTAGGATATCTTCGCCGTAAGTTGATAATACTCATGATACCTTTAGTCTCGATCCTATAAGGCACAACATTCATCGGGAGTCCCTGTTGAAGAACATCGTATGGTAACATACTTAGCAATGAAGTTTAGCTTCAAAAATAATGTATGGAAAAGATGCAATGAGGACAAAAGTAAAAATCTTACCATCCTTCCTAAATGGATGTGACCGTAGTTCATTACGAACACTATTGGTCGCACATTTTCAGTACTAACATTTCTAAATGCAGAAGAAAATTTGTCTTGACAATATCAAGATCCTCAAGCCATGAAACATAATGAATGAGCTCCTCATGATTGAGTTCAGCCCAGGATAGTATACGGTCCTGTATACCAAGTTACTGGACATGTTTGTTTGCACGGAAATAAGTGACAATACAAATTAGTTGTCAACTATTTTTGAATAAACAATATCAAAGACATAAATATGGTTGAGAAACTTACATAATGGTATAACTGGAGGCATTTGCACATTGACCCAGATGTCGGTATTACCTTCAATATCATCTTCTAGTCGAATATCAAAGGTGATAACCATATCAGGCTCAAATGCATAAGTCTTGCATAGTGCTCGCCATGTTTGGCATCCAAAATAGGTGTAGTCGTCTGAATTGTATAACTTCGCATGGAAAATTTAACCATGCTCGGTCTTCAAGTAAACTTTCTTTTCCTCCATACTATGACTGAAACCTATCTTATCCAATACAAAAACTCTTGCATGGTAGGGGATACGCTAGTAGAATAGTAAAAGAAATATAAGTTGAAGCAAATGAAGCAGATGTCATGCTTAATTACGAAAAAAGACTTGTCGTTGTGACTTACTGTATCCACTTCGAAGTTCTCGTCCAACTTGATGCTGAAGCGCCTATCATCATCTAGGAAGATTCCGTCGCACAGGCCTCGCTCATCTTCGCAGTATTTGCAAATACCGAAATCCTTCTCGTCGTTAGACATTTCCTATGTTCATAGTTAAAACATTAATTGAAAATCGATCGAAGACAATTACCAAGATACTCAACACACAAATCCGGGGCACTCGATATTTCCTACATATTCTAGCACAAGTCATGCCAAAATTCACGGAAAAATCCGGCATGACCTTTGCTAAAATAGGACATATCGAGCACCTGAAATTTGCTAGAACGGAAATGAATCAACACTCCGGCAAAACATAGGCCACTCGAAGGTGTAACCTGCCAACATGACCGGCCACTTGGATATTGAGCAACACAAGATATACATTTCAAAATATCTTATAGGACTCAAACTAGCATGCATTCAATAAGCAAAAGTAGATCATCTCATGCGTCAATACATCATCAAATATTATCACTAATACATCACGAATAGTGTCATACATATAACATCACTAATACAACTAAAACTCTAGCACACGACGGGTATCGGCGCGGGCGGTGGACACCCACAAAGAAGGCACCATCACGGGATCATAGCTCCAGTGAGATCCCCGGAGAACCTGCCAGGTATTAGAGAACGGCCTGTGCTCCAACGCAAACAAGTAGCAACGGACGTGCGCGTCCTCCTCACTGACACGGTGACGCACCACCTCCGCGGAGTCCTCGAGCCTCTGGATCATCACTGGCCCACGCGACCGCCACCAAAGAAGGTTCGGGTCAACAACAGGCTGGCTCCTCCCCAACCTGCGCCCCGGTAGGTAGCGCCCCAAGACCACCGGCGGAGCCAGTCCGGACATGGCCGATCTGGTCAAGCAGGTGTCGTCCTCCGCCGACTCGACGACGAGGATGCGGGATAGGCATCGTCCACGTCGAGGCAGGAAAAATTGCTTTAACTAAAAAATCACCTAATTAGTACCTAGTTCTTACTAACTAATTCTTACTAACTAAATAGAAGAAGGTCAAATTTTACTCGTTTTATTATGCATTACAATAGTGTTTATTCATCATCTAAGAAAACATCACCTAAGAAAAAATCCCAGCCACATCTGTATCTACTTCATTTCCACCCATAGATGAACCCTAACTATTTGATGCAACTAAAATTTGAAGAACTCTATCTAGGCAGAGGTAGGGGAGGGGGAGGAGCAGGCGTGCTCACCTCGATCGGGTGCTGCTTGCAGAGAGGGGCAGGCGGCGTCGAGGTCGGGCTTGGGGCGGCGTCCGGGCGGCGTTGAGGTCGGGCGGCGCCCGAGGCGGGCGTGTGGCGGCGTTGAGGTCGGGGGCAGGGGCGGCGTTCAATCCGGGGGCAGGGGCGGCGTAGAGGGTGTGCGGAGAGCGCGCGGCGACCGACGGGCGACTGCGGTGGTGAGAGCGGAGTAGTGAGATTTGGGGGAAGTGGCCGTGGGGAAGGACGAACGCGGTGGTTAAGTCAGAAGTAGCAGTAGCGCGTTCCCAGAAACACGCTGCTGGTACATTAGCTACAACGTACAGCGACACGCGCCATCGCTACTGACTTTCTCCTTTTCCCTCTTCCACTTATTTTTCTTCACATTTTATTTTTTTTCCTTTCACCTTCTTCGATTTCTTTCATTCTCAATTACCTTTCTATTTGCTTTTCATTTAATTTTATATCATTTAGTAGTAGCGAGTTTAGAGCAAAATGCGCTGCTACAAAGAAAGTAGCAGTAGCACGGTTCCACGTAGATCGCTAGTACTATGTGTACCATATCGGCTAAGCCATGAGAATTTTAGTAGTAACATGTTTTCTTAGAGACGCGCTACTGCGATGAAATTATCTGCAGCGCAGTTTCGGCAGGTTCGCTGCTGCTATTTAGCACCAGCATGCTTCTTTGACACACGCTACTGCTAAAGTTCTGTGTATAAGGTTTTCCCTAGTAGTGTGCCACCCTTTTACGGTCTCCGCAAAGGAACTGTCCAGCCAGGTGACGTTAGGCATCTTGCCCACCATGGCCCCTCCGCACTCCGCTTGCTGGCGGCTTACAATCTTCGGCTTCACGCAGAAGATTAGCAGCCACAGGCCGAAGTGAGGCCGGATGCGAAGGAAGGCCTCGCATACGACGATGAACGTCGAGATTTTGAGGATGAAATTCGGGGCTAGATCATGGAAATCTAGCCCGTATTAGAACATGAGCCCGTGGACGAAGGGATGAAGTGGAAATCCCAGTCCATGGACGAAGTGGGCGACAAACACAACCCTCTCGTGGGGTCCTGGGGTCGGAATGACCTACCCGACGTCCGGTAGCCGGTGCGCTATGTCTGCGGCCAAGTATCCGGCCGCCCGAAGATTGGCGATATGCTTCTCCTTGACAGTGGAAGCCACCCACTTGCCTCCTACTCCGGACATGTTTAGCTGTGCGGAGAAGACTTGGGCTTGGGCGCTGGAGGTCGAGGGGCAAGAGTGGGCAAAGGAGGAAGAAGGCATGGGTAAAAATGGGGATATCTTATCCCTTTATAGAGGCAACAAAAGCGGTGCGCCTCCCCACTTGCCCGTTGGGAATCGTTTGCTTCCCAAGCGCCCCGATTGATGGCGTGCTGGGATTACCCATAACCGTATTAATGAGATTCCCGTGATAAGGGGACACGGTATCTGCTTTGACAAGACGTGTCAAGGAAACCGCCTCGCAATATGCACTTTGGCTGGTTGTAGGAAAACGGTTCGAATAATGACCCGACCGTAATGACACGTCGCGTTGTCTAAAAAGTTGTCGGCAGATTGCATTTGTGAAATATCATTCTCTCTATGGTGGAATGTGAAGATCATTTTGTGGATATAGACACGATTCAAGTGATCGATAATTACTTTGGAGTATTCGGAGAAGGAACCCGCCCTGCGATGCCGAAGACAAGACTACGCGCCGGACTCATCGTCATTGAAGCCTGGTTCAGGGGCTACTGAGGGAGTCCTGGATTAGGGGGTATCCAGACAGCCAGACTGTGTACATCGTCCGGACTATTGAAGCGTGAAGATACAAAGACTCAAGACTTCGTCCCCTGTCCAGGTGGGATTCTCCTTAGCGTGGAAGGCAAGCTTGGCGATCCGGATATTATGTTTCCTTCCTTGTAACTGACTCCATGTAAACCCTAGCCCTCTCTGGTGTCTATATAAACCGGAGAGGTTGGTCCTTAGAAGGCCGATCAGAATTACAATCATACCATCATAGGCTAGCTTCTAGGGTTTAGCCTCTACGATCTCGTGGTAGATCTACTCTTGTACTACCCATATCTTCAATATTAATCAAGCAGGAAGTAGCGTTTTACCTCCATCGAGAGGAACCGAACCTGGGTAAACATTGTGTCCCTTGCTTCCTGTTACCATCAGCATAGACGCACAGATCGGGACCCCCTACCTGAGATCCTCTGATTTTGACACCGACACAGGGGGCTCCTATGTCGGGGATGGCTCTGATTACCAACTTGTAACGCCCATGCTACCTCTTGAGCACTGCATTGGTTTTCCCTTGAGGAGGAAAGGGTGATGCAGCAAAGTAGCCTAAGTATTTCCCTCAGTTTTTGAGAACCAAGGTATCAATCCAGTAGGAGGCTCCACGCAAGTCCCTCGTACCTACACAAACAAACAAGCACCTCGCAACCAACGCGATAAGGGGTTGTCAATCCCTTCACGACAACTTGCAAAAGTGAGATCTGATAGAGATAATAAGAGAAGATAAATATTTTTGGTATTTTTATGATATAGATTGGAAACTAAAGATTGCAAAATAAAGTAGATCGGAAACTTATATGATAGGAAATGGACCCGGGGTGCATAGGTTTCACTAGTGGCTTCTCTCAAGATAGCATAAGTGTTACGGTGGCTGAACAAATTACTATCAAGGATTGATAGAGAAGTGCATAGTTACGTGAATATCTAGGCATGATCATGTATATAGGCATCACGTCCGCGACAAGTAGATCGAAATGATTCTGCATCTACTACAATTACTCCACACATCGACTGCTATCCAGCATGCATCTAGAGTATTAAGTTCATAAGAACAGAGTGGCGCATTACGCAAGATGACATGATGTAGAGGGATAAACTCAAGCAATATGATATAAACCCCATATTTTTATCCTCGATGGCAACAATACAATACTTGCCTTGCTGTCCCTGCTGTCACTGGGAAAGGACACCGCAAGATTGAACCCAAGGATAAGCACTTCTCCTGAAGGATCAATCTAGTAGGCCAAACCAAACTGATAATTTGAAGAGACCTGCAAAGATAACCAATCATACATAAAAGAATTCAGAGGAGATTCGGATATTTCTCATAGATAAACATGATCATAAACCTACAATTCATCGGATCTCGGCAAACACACCACAAAAAGAGTTACATCGAATAGATCTCCAAGAAGAACGAGGAGAACATTGTATTGAGATTCAAAAAGAGAGAAGAAGCCATCTAGCTAATAACTATGGACCCGAAGGTCTGTGGTAAACTACTCACAACTCATCGGAGAGGCTATGGTGTTGATGTAGAAGCCCTTCGTGATCAATCCCCCTCCGGCGGAGTGCCGGAAAAGGCTCCAAGATGGGATCTCACGGGTACAGTAGGTTGCGGCAATGGAAATAGGGTTTCATTGTGCTCCCCGATGTTTTCAGGGTATGCATGTATTGATAGGCGAAGGAAGTCGGTCAGGGAGCCACGAGGGGCCCATGAGGGTGGGGGGCGCGCCCACCACCCTAGGGCGCACCTTGCACCCTCGTGGCCGCCTCGGCTGCTTCTTGATGCCCACTCCAAGTCTCCTGGATTGCATTTGTTCCAAAAAGATCGCTCCCGAAGGTTTCATTCTGTTTGGACTCCGTTTGATATTCCTTTTCTTCGAAACACTGAAATAGGCAAAAAAAAACAGCAATTCGGTTGGGGCTCTGGTTAGTAGGTTAGTCCCAACAATGAAATGAATGTGTAAAGTAAATCCCATAAACATCCAAAATGGGTAATATAAAATCATGGAACAATCAAATATTATAGATACGTTGGAGATGTATCAAGCATCCTCAAGCTTAATTCATGCTCGTCCTCGAGTAGGTAAATGATAAGAACATAATTTTTTTATGTGGAATGCTACCTAGCATAATTCTCAATGTAATTTCCTTTATTGTGGCATGACTGTTCAGATCCAAATAATTCATGATAAAAGTTCATATTAACATAAAAATAGTAATACTTCAATCATACTAACAAGTAATCATGGCTTATGAAAATAGCATAGCCAAAGAATGCTTATCCCCACGAAATCATATAGTTAGGCTATGCTTCATTTTGTTCACACAAAATACTCCCATCATGCACAACCCCGGTTTCAGCCAAGCAATTGGTTCATACTTTTTAACGTGCTTAAGCTTTTTCAACTCTCACGCAATACATGAGTGCAAGCCATGGATATGACACTATATGTGGAATAGGATGCTGGTTGTGAAGAAGACAAAAAAGGGAGAAGATAGTCTCACATCAACTAGGCGTATCAACGGGCTATAGATGCCCATTAATAGATATCAATGTGAGTGAGTAGGGATTTCCATGCAAAGGATGCACTAGAGATATAAATGTATGAAAGCTCAACAAAAGAAACTAAGTGGGTGTGCATCCAACTTGCTTGCTCAGGAAGACCTAGGGCATTTTGAGGAAGCCCATCATTGGAATAGACAAGCCAAGTTCTATAATGAAAAATTCCCACTAGTAAATGAAAGTGACAACATAGGAGACTCCCTATAATGAAGATCATGGTCCTACTTTGAAGCTCAAGTGTGGAAAAAGGATAGTAACATTGTCCCTTCTCTCTTTTTCTCTGATTTTTTCGTGGGATTCTTTGGCCTCTTTTTTTTATTTGGGCTTCTTTGGCCTCTTTTATTTTTATAACGTCCAAAGTCTCATCCCGACTTGTGGAGGAATCATAGTCTCCATCATCCTTTCTTCACTTTGGACAATGCTCTAATAATGAAGATCATCACACTTTTATTGATTTACAACTCAGGAATTACAACTCAATACTTAGAACAAAATATGACTCTATGTGAATGCCTCCGGCGGTGTACCGGGATATGCAATGAATCAAGAGTAACATGTACGAAAAAATTATGAGGTGGCCTTGCCACAAATACGATGTCAACTACATGATCATGCAAAATCAATATGACAATGATGGAGCGTGTCATAATAAACGGAATGGTGGAAAGTTGCATGTCATTATATCTCGGAATGGCTATGGAAATGCCATAATAGGTAGGTATGGTGGCTGTTTTGAGGAAGGTAAAGGGTGGGTGTATGATACCGGCGAAAGTTGCACGGCATAATAGAGGCTGGTAATGGTGGAAGGGTGAGAGTGCGTATACTCCATGGACTCACATTAGTCATAAAGAACTCATATACTTATTGCAAAAGTTTATTAGCCCTCGAAGCAAAGTACTACTATGCATGCTCCTAGGGTAAGGGTTGGTAGGAGTTAACCATCGCGCGATCCCGACCTCCACACATAAGGAAGGCAATCAAAAGAGCATCCCATGCAACAAATTTGTTACACAACTTTTACCATACGTGCATGCTACGGGAGTTGCCAACTTTAACACAAGTATTTCTCAGTTTCATAATTACCCAACTAGCATAACTCTAACATTACCACCTTTATATCTCAAAACAATTATCAAGCATCAAATTGATCATAGTATTTAATGCACTTTCTATCATAGTTTTTATTATACCCAACTTGGATGCCCATCATTCTAGGACCAATTTTTATAACCATAGCAAATACCATGCTGTTCTAAAAGACTCCCAAAATAATATAGGTTTCACTAGTGGCTTCTCTCAAGCTAGCATAAGTGTTACGATGGGTGAACAAATTACTGTCAAGCTAGAAAAGTGCATATTTATGAGAATACCTAGGCATGATCATGTATATAGGCATCACATCCACGACAAGTAGATCGAAACGATTCTTCATCTACTACTATTACTCCACACATCGATCGCTATCCAGCATGCATCTAGAGTATTAAGTTCATAAGAACAGAGTAACGCGTTAGGCAAGATGACATGATGTAGATGGACAAACTCAAGCAATATGATATAAACCCCATCTTTTTATCCTCGATGGAAACAATACAATACGTGCCTTGCTGCCCCTGCTGTCACTGGGAAAGGACACCGCAAGATTGAACCCGAAGCTAAGCACTTCTCCCGTTGCAAGAAAGATCAATCTAGTAGGCCAAACCAGATAGATAATTCAAAGAGACTTGCAAAGATAACCAATCATATATAAAAGAATTCAAAGGAGATTCAAATATTTCTCATAGATAAACTTGATCATAAACCCACATTTCATCGGATCTCAACAAACACACTGCAAAAAGAGTAACATCGAATAGATCTCCAAGAAGATCGAGGAGACCATTGTATTGAGATTCAAAAAGAGAGAAGAATCCATCTAGCTAATAACTATGGACCCGAAGGTCTGTGGTAAACTACTCACAACTCACCAGAGAGGCTATGGTGTTGATGTAGAAGCCTTTCGTGATTGATTCCCCCTCCGGCGGAGCGCCGGAAAAGGTTCCAAGATGGGATCACACGAGTACAGAAGGTTGCGGAGGTGGAAATAGGGTTTCGTGGTGCTCCCCGATGTTTTCAGGGTATGCAAGTATATATAGGCGAAGGAAGTCGGGCAGGGGAGCCACGAGGGGTCCACGAGGGTGGGGGGGCGCGCCCACCCGCCTAGGGCGTGCCTTGCACCCTCGTGGCCGCCTCGGCTGCTTCTTGACGCCCACTCCAAGTCTCCTGGATTTCGTTTGTTCCAAATAGATCGGTCCCGAAGGTTTCATTCCGTTTGGACTCCGTTTGATATTCCTTTTCTTCGAAACACTAAAATAGGCAAAAAAATAGCAATTCGGGCTAGGCCTCCGGTTAGTAGGTTAGTCCAAAAATGATATGGAAGTGTAAAGTAAAGCCCATAAACATCCAAAACGGGTAATATAATAGCATGGAACAATCCAAAATTATAGATACGTTGGAGACGTATCAAGCATCCCCAAGCTTAATTCCTTCTTGTCCTCTAGTAGGTAAATGATAAAAACACAATTTTTGATGTGGAATGCTACCTAGCATAATTCTCAATGTAATTTTCTTTATTGTGGCATGAATATTCAGATCCAAATGATTCAAGATAAAAGTTCATATTAACATAAAATAGTAGTACTTCAAGCATACTAACAAGTAATCATGTCTTAGCAAAATAGCATAGCCAAAAAAGCTTATCCCTACAAAATCATATAGTTACACCATGCTTCATTTTCATCACATAAAATACTCCCATCATGCACAACCTCAGTTTTAGCCAAGCAATTGGTTCATACTTTTTAACGCACTTCAGCTTTTTCAACTCTCATGCAATACATGAGCGCAAGCCATGGATATAGCACTATATGTGGAACAGGATGGTGGTTGTGAAGAAGACAAAAAAGGGAGAAGATAGTCTCACATCAACTATGCGTATCAACGAGCTATGGAGATGCCCATTAATAGATATCAATGTGAGTGAGTAGGGATTGCCATGTAATGGATGCACTAGAGCTATAAATGTATGAAAGCTCAACAAAAGAAACTAAGTGGGTGTGCATCCAACTTGCTTGCTCACGAAGACCTAGGGCATTTTGAGGAAGCTCATCATTGTAATATACAAGCCAAGTTCTATAATGAAAAAATTGCCACTAGTATATGAAAGTGACAACATATTAGACTCCCTATCATGAAGATCATGGTGCTACGTTGAAGCACAAGTGTGGAAAAAGGATAGTAACATTGCCCCTTCTCTCTTTTTCTCTCATTTTTTGGTGGGATTCTTTGGCCTCTTTTTTATTTGGGCTTGTTTGGCCTCTTTTATTTTTATAAAGTTCAAAGTCTCATCCCGACTTGTGGGGGAATCATAGTCTCCATCATCCTTTCCTCACTTGGGACAATGCTCTAATAGTGAAGATCATCACACTTTTATTGATTTACAACTCAGAAATTACAACTCAATAATTGGAACAAAATATGACTCTATGTGAATGCCTCCGGCGGTGTACTGGGATATGCAATGAATCAAGAGTGACATGTACGAAAAAATTATGAGGGTGGCCTTGCCACAAATACGATGTCAACTACATGATCATGCAAAAGCAATATGACAATGATGGATCATGTCATAATAAACAGAATGGTGGAAAGTTGCATGGCAATATATCTCGGAATGGCTATGGAAATGCCATAATAGGTAGGTATGGTGGCTGTTTTGAGGAAGGAAAATGGTGGGTGTATGATACCAGCAAAAGTTGCGCGGCATAATAGAGGCTAGCAATGGTGGAAGGTGAGAGTGCGTATAATCCATGGACTCACATTAGTCATAAAGAACTCATGTACTTATTGCAAAAGTTTATTATCACTCGAAGAAAAGCACTACTACGCATGCTCCTAGGGGAAGGGTTGGTAGGAGTTAACCATCGCGCGATCCCGACCTCCACACATAAGGAAGGCAATCAAAAGAGCACCCCATGCAACAAATTTGTTACACAACTTTTACCATACGTGCATGCTATGGGACTTGCCAACTTTAACACAAGTATTTCTCAGTTTCATATTTACCCAACTAGCATAACTCTAACATTACCACCTTTATATCTCAAAACATTTATCAAGCATCAAATTGATTATAGTATTTAATGCACTTTGTATGATAGTTTTTATTATACCCAACTTGGATACCCATCATTCTAGGACCAATTCTTATAACCATAGCACATACCATGCTGTTCTAGAAGACTCCCACAATAATATAAGTGAAGCATGATAGATCAATAATTTCTACAAAATTAAGACACCGCCGTGCTCTAAAAAGATGTAAGTGATGCACTAGAGCAAAATTGTCTAGCTCAAAAGATATAAGTGAAGCACATAGAGTATTCTACTAAATTCCGAATCATTTGTGTCTCTCCCAACAGGTGTGTACATAAAGGATGATTGTGGTAAACTAAAATTCAAAGAATCATATCATACAAGACGCTCCAAGCAAAACATATCATGTGTTGAATAAAAATATAGCTCCAAGTAAAGTTACCGATAGACGAAGATGAAAGGGGGGATGCCTTCCGGGGCATCCCAAGCTTAGGCTTTTCGTTATCCTTGAATTATCTTGGGGTTCCATGGTCATCCCCAAGCTTAGGCTCTTGCCACTCCTTATTCCATACTCCATCAAATCTTTACCCAAAACTTGAAAACTTCACAACACAAAACTCAACAGGAAATCTCATGAGCTCCGTTAGTGCAAGAAAGAAAAACCACTACTTAAGGTACTGTAATGAACTCATTCTTTATTTATATTGGTGTTAAGCCCACTTTATTCCAACTTCTCTATGGTTCATACCCCCCGATACTAGCTATAGATTCATCAACATAAGCAAACAACACACGAAGAACAGAATCTGTCAAAAACAGAACAGTCTGTAGAAATCTGTAACTTTCGAATACTTCTGGAACTCTAAACATCCTACCAAAATTGTAGGTCCTACGAAATTTGTCTATTGATCCACGGCAAAAAGAATCAACTACAAATCACGTTTCTGTGATTTATTAAAATTATTTTCGTGCGTGCAAAATTTTCTATTTTTCAGCAAGATCAAATTAACTATCACCCAAGATGATCCTATAGGTTCTACTTGGCACAAACACTAATTAAAACATAAAACCACATCTAAACATAGGCTATATGAATTATTTATTTAATAAAAGCAATGAAAAATATTGGGTTGTCTCCCAACAAGCGCTTTTCTTTAAAGCCTTTTTAGCTAGGCATTGAGATTTCAATGATGCTCACATGAAAGACAAGAATTGAAGCATAAAGAGAGCATCATAAAACATGTGACAAACACACTTAAGTCTAACATACTTCCTATGCATAGGTTTTTTATAAGCAAACAAATTATCAAGGCAAGCAAAAACTAGCATATGCAAGGAAGAAGATGATAGCAATCTCAACATGAAGAGTGGTAATTTAGTACCATGCAAATTTCTACAACCATATTTTCCTCTCTCATAATAATTACATGTAGGATCATAAGCAAATTCAACAAAATAGCTATCACATAACATATTCTCAACACTATCCATATGCATGCAAAGTTGACACTCTTCCAAGATAGTGGGATCAACGTTAACTAAAGTCATGACCTATCCAAACCCACTTTTATCAAAAATATAATAAGATTTAACATACCCCAAATATGTGGGATCAAAAGTTGACACTCTTCCAAACCCACTTTCAATATTATTGCAAACACTATTATCAATCTCATATTCATCATGGGGCTTAAATAAATTTTCAAGATTATAAGAGGAATCACCCCAATCATGATCATTGCAACAAGTAGTAGACATAGCAAAACTAGCATCCCCAAGCTTAGGGTTTTGCATATTATTAGCACAATTGACATCAAGAGAATTGATAGTAAAATCACCGCAATCATGCTTTTTATTCAAGGAGTTATCGTAGAGCTCTTCATAAATTTCTTCATCGTAATTTTCAGATTCACGAATTTCGAGGAAAGCTTCATAAAGATAATCTAGTGGACAAAACTCACTAGCAATTGGTTCATCATAACTGGATCTCTTAAAAAGATTAGCAAGAGGATGAGGATCCATAGATCTTAGGTTTTCTATTTAGCAATAAATAAACAACTATTCCAACCAAACTTGCAAACGAGCCAAATAAGACATCAAAGCAAACAAAAAGACGAACAGAAGAAGGGCGAATAAAACGGCAAGGGTGAAGTGGGGGAGAGGAAAACGAGAGGCAAATGGCAAATAATGTAATGCGAGTGAGAAGAGTTTGTGATGGGCACTTGGTATGTCTTTACTTGAGCGAAGACCTCCCTGGCAACGGCGCCAGAAATCCTTCTTGCTACCTCTTGAGCACTGCGTTGGTTTTCCCTTGAAGAGGAAAGGGTGATGCAGCAAAGTAGCGTAAGTATTTCCCTCAGTTCTTGAGAACCAAGGTATCAATCCAGTAGGAGGCTCCACGCAAGTCCCTTGTACCTACACAAACAAACAAGAACCTCGCAACCAACGCAATAAATGGGTTGTCAATCCCTTCACGACAACTTGCAAAAGTGAGATATGATAGAGATAATAAGATAAAATAAATATTTTTGGTATTTTTATGATATATATTGGAAAGTAAAGATTGCAAAATAAAGTAGATCGGAAACTTATATGATAGGAAATAGACCCGAGACCATAGGTTTCACTAGTGGCTTCTCTCAAGCTAGCATAAGTGTTACAGTGGGTGAACAAATTACTGTCGGGCAATTGATAGAAAAGTGCATAGTTATGAGAATATCTAGGCATGATTATGTATATAGGCATCACGTCCACGACAAGTAGATCGAAACAATTCTGCATCTACTACTATTACTCCACACATCGACCGCTATCTAGCATGCATCTAGAGTATTAAGTTCATAAGAACAAAGTGGCGCGCAAAATGACATGATGTAGAGGGATAAACTCAAGCAATATGATATAAACCCCATCTTTTTATCCTCGATGGCAACAATACAATACGTGCCTTGTTGTGCCTGCTGTCACTGGGAAAGGACGCCGCAAGATTGAACGCAAAGCTAAGAACTTCTCCCGTTGCAAGAAAGATCAATCTAGTAGGCAAAACCAAAATGATAATTCGAAGAGACCTGCAAAGATAACCAATCATACATAAAAGAATTCAGAGGAGATTCAGATATTTCTCATAGATAAACTTGATCATAAACCCACAATTCATCGGATCTCGACAAACACACCGCAAAAAGAGTAACATCGAATAGATCTCCAAGAAGATCGAGGAGAACATCATATTGAGATTCAAAAAGAGAGAAGAATCCATCTAGCTAATAACTATGGACCCAAAGGTCTGTGGTAAACTACTCACAACTCATCGGAGAGGCTATGGTGTTGATGTAGAAGCCCTCCGTGATTGATTCCCCCGCCAGCGGAGCACTGGAAAAGGCTCCAAGATGGGATCTCACGAGTACAGAAGGTTGCGGTGGTGGAAATAGGATTTCGTGGTGCTCCCCGATGTTTTCAGGGTATGCAAGTATATATAGGTGAAGGAAGTCGGGCAGGGGAGCCATGAGGGGTCCACAAGGGTGGGGGCGTGCCCACCCGCCTAGGGCGCGCCTTGCACCCTCGTGGCCGCCTCGGCTGCTTCTTGACGCCCACTCTAAGTCTCCTGGATTGCGTTTGTTCCAAAAAGATTGGTCCCGAAGGTTTCATTTCGTTTGGACTCCGTTTAATATTCCTTTTCTTCGAAACACAGAAATAGGCAAAAAACTGCAATTCGGGCTGGGCCTCCGGTTAGTAGGTTAGTCCAAAAATGATATGAAAGTGTAAAGTAAAGCCCATAAACATCCAAAACGGGTAATATAATAGCATGGAACAATCAAAAATTATAGATACGTTGGAGACATATCAAGCGTCCCCAAGCTTAATTCCTGCTCGTCCTCGAGTAGGTAAATGATAAAAACACAATTTTTGATGTGGAATGCTACCTAGCATAATTCTCAATGTAATTTTCTTTATTGTGGCATGAATGTTCAGATCCAAATGATTCAAGATAAAAGTTCATATTAACATAAAAATAGTAATACTTCAAGCATACTAACAAGTAATCATGTCTTATCAAAATAGCATAGTCAAAGAAATCTTATCCCTACAAAATCATATAGTTAGGCCATGCTTCATTTTCCTCACACAAAATACTCCCATCATGCACAACCCCGGTTTCAGCCAAGCAATTGGTTCATACTTTTTAACGCGCTTCAGCTTTTTCAACTCTCATGCAATACATGAGTGCAAGCCATGGAGATGATAGTCTCACATCAACTATGCGTATCAATGGGCAATGGAGATGCCCATTAATAGATATAAATGTGAGTGAGTAGGGATTGCCATGCAATAGATGCACTAGAGCTATAAATGTATGAAATCTCAACAAAAGAAACTACGTGGGTGTGCATCCAACTTGCTTGCTCACGAAGACCTAGGGAATTTTGAGGAAGCCCATCATTGGAATATACAAGCCCAATTCTATAATGAAAAATTCCTACTAGTATATGAAAGTGAAAACATAGGAGACTCCCTATCATGAAGATCATGGTGCTACTTTGAAGCACAAGTGTGGAAAAAGGATAGTAACATTGCCCCTTCTCTCTTTTTCTCTCATTTTTTTGGTGGGATTCTTTGGCCTCTTTTTTTATTTGGGCTTCTTTGGCCTCTTTTATTTTTGTAAAGTCCAAAGTCTCATCCCAACTTGTGGGGGAATCATAGTCTCCATCATCCTTTCCTCACTTGGGACAATGCTCTAATAATGAAGATCATCACACTTTCATTGATTTACAACTCAGGAATTAGAACTCAATACTTAGAACAAAATATGACTCTATGTGAATCCCTCCGGCGGTGTACCGGGATATGCAATGAATCAAGAGTGACATGTATGAAAAATTTATGACGGTGGCCTTGCCACAAATACGATGTCAACTACATGATCATGCAAAAGCAATATGACAATGATGGAGTGTGTCATAATAAACAGAACGGTGGAAAGTTGCATGGTAATATATCTCGGAATGGCTATGGAAATGCCATAATAGGTTGTTATGGTGTCTGTTTTGAGGAAGGTAAATGGTGGGTGTATGATACCGGCGAAAGTTGGAGGACATAATAGAGGCTAGCAATGGTGGAAGGTGAGAGTGCGTATAATCCATGGACTCACATTAGTCATAAAGAACTCATATACTTATTGCAAAAGTTTATTATCCCTCGAAGCAAAGTACTAGTATGCATGCTCCTAGGGAAAGGGTTGGTAGGAGTTAACCATCGTGCGATCCCAACCTCCACACAAAAGGAAGGCAATCAAAAGAGCAGCCCATGCAACAAATTCGTTACACAACTTTTACCATACGTGCATGCTACGGGACTTGCCAACTTTAACACAAGTATTTCTCAGTTTCATAATTATCCAACTATCATAACTCTAACATTACCACCTTTATATTTCAAAACAATTATCAAGCATCAAATTGATCATAGTATTTAATGCACTTTGTATGATAGTTTTTATTATACCCAACTTGGATGCCCATCATTCTAGGACTAATTTTTATAACCATAGCAAATACCATTCTGTTCTAAAAGACTCCCAAAATAATATAAGTGAAGCATGAGAGATCAATAATTTCTACAAAATCAAGCCACCGCCGTGCTCTAAAAAGATGTAAGTGAAGCGCTAGAGCAAAATTGTCTAGCTCAAAAGATATAAGTGAAGCACATAGAGTATTCTAATAAATTCTGAATCATGTGTGTCTCTCCCAAAAGGTGTGTACAACAAGGATGATTGTGGTAAACTAAAAAGCAAAGACTCGTATTATCACACGGTTGATGCATTTTAATTAAGTTAAGTGTCAAGTTCTCTACAACTGGATATTAACAAATTCCCATCTACCACATAACCGCGAGCACGGCTCTCGAAAGTTTATACCCTGCAGGGGTATCCCAACTTAGCCCATCACAAGCTCTCACGATCAAAGAAGGACATTCCTTCTCTCGGAAAGACCTGATTAGTCTCAGAATCCCGAATACAAGACATTTCGACAATGGTAAAACAAGACCAGCAAGACCGCCCGACTGTGCCGACAAATCCCGATAGGAGATGCACAAATGTCGGTCTCAGGGCACACCGGGTGAGTCATGCTACGAGTAAAACCAGCCCTCCAGTTTCCTTGAGGGGGCCCCGCAAGCTGCTCGGTTCGGACCAACACTTGGAGAAGCACTGGCCCGGGCGGGTTAAAATAAAGATGACCCTCGGGCTCACGAAAACCCAAGGGAAAGGTAATAGGTTTTTAGTCAAATGTAAAACTAAGGTTAGGCCTTCCTAGAGGAGTTTTATTCAAAGCGAACTGTCAAGGGGTTCCCATAAACCCAACCGTGTAAGGAACGCAAAATCAAGGAACATAACACCGGTATGACGGAAACTAGGGCGACAAGAGTGGAACAAAACACCAGGCATAAGGCCGAGCCTTCCAACATAAACATGTTCCAACATGGAGCAATCTTCAACTTCACCTGCAACTAACAACACTATAAGAGGGGCTGAGCAGAAGTGGTAACATAGCCAAACAACAGTTTGCTAGGAAGGTGGGTTAGAGGCTTGACATGGCAATATGGGAGGCATTATAAACAAGTTATAGGTAGTGCAACATAGCGATAGAATGAACAACTAGCAAGCAAAGATAGAAGTGATATCGAGGGTAATGGTCATCTTGCCTGAAATCCCGCTAGGAAGAAGATCAAAACCAAGAAGTAGTCGAACCAACATAGTCGAACGAATCCTCACAATCGCATCGAAATGGGAACTATCGAGAAGAAGCAAAACCGGAAATAAGCAAACAACATGGTAAACAACCATCACATAAGCATGGAATGATGCACAATCAAGTATGATGCATGTCCGGCTTAATGAGGCATGGCATGGCAAAGTGCACAAACAATACTAGAAATTAAGTGCAGCTCAATATGCAACAAGTTACATATTGAGGAAACACCACATTCGAGTTATTTAGTTCACTCTCGTTTAGGTACACAACAATATTAAGTGTTGTTAAACATGGTAAGAGGTGAGACATAAGTAAACCAACTATTTAGGCAAGTTTAAATGAGGCTGGAAACAACAAACAACAATTCCGGAAAATCCTCATGTCCATAATTCGAATTTGGTACTGTTCTTCCCTAAACCATAATTTAATGTTGTTAAACAGTAAAACAAAGCACACTAAGTTAATCTATGCATTTTTCGACCCCATTTACATATAAAGTTTACTAAAAACCGATGCACGGTTATTAAGTTATGAAATAAACCATTTTAACATGTTATTTAAGCAAATTAATGCAAACATCAAGTTAAACATTTTAAACATGGATGAGAGTTGCAAAATATTAAACTAGATGAAATTCAAGCATTTTACATATTTAAATCATTTTAATCCAATGCATGGTTTGTGACTAATTAAATGCATGAACTAGGGGGGTTTTCTGCAAAATTGTAAAACCTGGATAAATGCAAAAATTGCAGCAGGAGGAAAAAACAAAATGGGCTAAATCTCGAGCGGGCTTGGTTTCTCACCACGGCACTTGGGCCGGCTCGGTGCTGGGCTGGGGCAGAGGGAGCTGGGCCATGGTGACGCGGTCAATGAAAGCAGGGCAGTGGCTGAAGCGGTCGTCTCGTCTCTGCTCCAACGAAACACAGGAGCGGCGCGGCGAGGGACTTGCAGCAGCGGGCGCGATCTTCGGTAGCTCGAGGCGGAGGTGGCCGGCGGCGTCTCAGTCCAGGAGGGGTTGCCGAGACTGTGTGTGCTAGCTACGATCCAGGGATAGCACAGTAAACACAGAGACTTGGATTCTACTAAATCCGAGTCGTTACACTCAAGCTATCCAGATGCGCGATGGGATGCTGCACATCTGCGATGTGCAAGGACCCAAGGGAACTGGATCCATGGAGGCCAGGCTTGAAGCTATGGAGCAGGACATCTTCCGGTGCAAGGGGATGGTGGAACGTTGACTCAATGCCAATCAGCTCATGATTGCGGACTACGCCCGTGATCTCTAGGTGGATGGCAAGTCCATAAAGGACATCTTATTCTCCCTCAACGAGCAAATCAACTTCCTCCATAGCAAGATCCATGACCTTCAAAGCCAAGTCTTTGAATACGAGGCAAGGTTTAAAGGTATGAGTTTGGCTGCCAGTTGCAGGATCCGAGAGACTCACTCCTCCTCTTATGATGGTGAGCCTCTGCCATGGAAACCAGAGGACAAGATTAATTCTACTTCATCACCACCACCTCCTTCACCACCAAAAGAAAACTAAGTATCGGGTATGGGCACTCCCCTTGGCTTTCACCAAGCTTGGTGGAGGTGCCTCGGTATTGTATGATCTCCACTATCTTTTGCCTTTACTTTTCTTAGTTCGATCCATGGTTATCTTTTGGTTTAGATGAATAAAAGTTTAGTTCGATCCTTTCTTTTTGAGAGTTTGCTTAGTGATCAATCTTTGTAATCGTGTGCGAGATATATAATAAAGTTCAGTTTGAGTTTTGCCTTCTTTACTTTCTTGTTTCAGTAAAAAGAAAGGAAATAAATGAAAAAGATCATATGTTAATATTATGGTAAGTGATGACATTACACAAGGAAAAGTATAAGTAGAAAATTTTATTGTAGATTGACAAACATAGCATTGGTCAATGATGCAACTCATGAAAGAATTAATAAGGGAAGAGAAGATTCACATGCAAATACACTATCCTAGAAATCCATTGTGATTGTGAGAACCCATCAAAATATTATATGCCAAAATTGTTGACGTTGGACAAGGAAGGCAACATAATGATTTATGTTTGTTCATATTCACATAGAAGTTATATTGTCATAGATCCTTCAACATGTGGTGCTTGCCCCTATCTTTGCTAGCCAAAAAATCTGCACTAAGTAGAGATACTACCTATATATTGAGTAAGATCCTTCAAGTAAGTTGTCATCGGTGCAAAAAGGGCAATAAAAATTGCTTCTAAAAGTGTGAGATCATTTAGTGAAAGGGAAAACTGAGCGTTGTACGAACTTGTGATGGTGAAGAATAAAAGCGACAGACTGCATAATAAAGGTTGCCATCACAAGGGGCAATATAACGTGACGTTCTCTTGCACTAAGGGTTTGAGCATACAAACAAAAAGAGCATGGAAAGCTCCGCTTCCCTCTGCGAAGGGCCTATCTTTTACTTTCATGTATTTACTTTCATGCAAGAGGCAAAGTTCTTCTCTCTATTCCTTTTTATTTTCTCCTTTGGCAAGCATCATGTGTTGAGGAATGATCTAGGCACATATATCCAGTTGAATATGGGTAGCATGAGTTATTATTGTTGACATCACCCTCGAGGTTAAAGCATCGGGAGGCGAAACCATAAGCCCCTATAGTTCTATGTGTCCGGTTGAAATGTTTTTCAGATGTGTATGTGGTGAGTGTTAGCATTAATAGAAGACTAAATGATGGTTGAGTATGTGGACTTGCCTAAAGGCTCCGATACGTGACCCTTCTTGAAATGATGATGAATTGTAGTTGCAAAGTTGATTGAGAACATAGTTTGTTGGTTTCGAATAGAGATTATACTATATACTTTGATGTTGTGATGAATTGTCACTTGTTCATGAGAAGCATATAATAAAAATTCTATGATATAAGTTTTATGTTAAAGTTTGTTGCTGTTATAATTAGTTACATGATGCTGCTTCCGTATTACCGACACCTCTCTCTCTCTAAGCACGTGGACATGTTTTTCAATTTCGGTTTTCGCTTGAGGACAAGCGAGGTCTAAGCTTGGGGGAGTTGATACTTCCATTTTGCATCATGATTTCCTACTGTTATTTATGTTGTTTTATTGAATAATAATGCTTTTTGGAGTAATTCTAATGCCTTTTCTCTTATAATATGCAAGGTATACACAAAGTGGGAGAATTCTGGCAGTTGGAAATCTGGACCTGAAAAAGCTACGTCAGGCTACCTATTCTCAAGTCCAAATGAGCTGAAACTTCATGAGGATTTTTTATGGAATATTTGAGGAATTTTGGAGCAAATAAGTACCAGAGGGGCCCCATCAAGTGGGCACAACCCAGCTGGGTGCCAGGGAGCCCAGGCGCGCCCTCGTGGGTTATGCTCACCCAGGCCCACCTCCGGTGCCCCTCTTCTAGTATATAAGTCATTTTGACATAGAAAAATAAGGGGAGGACTTTCAGGACGAAGCACTACCGTCTCGAGGCCGAACCTGGGCAGGAGCACTTTTGCCCTTCGGTGGAGTGATTCTGCCAGGGGAACTTCCCTCCTGGAGGGGGAAATCATCGTCATCATCATCACCAACAACTGTCCCATCTTGGGGAGGGCTATCTTCATCAACATCTTCAACAACACCAACTCCTCTCAAACCCTAGTTCATCCCTTGTGTTCAATCTTTGTACCGGAACTATAGATTGGTGCTTGTGGGTCACTAGTAGTGTTGATTACATCTTATAGTTGATTACTATATGGTTTATTTGGTGGAAGATTATATGTTCAGATCCATTATGCTATTTAATACCCCTCTGATCTTGAGCATGACTATCATTTGTGATTAGTTACTTTTGTTCTTGAGGTCACTGGAGAAATCATGTTGCAAGTAATCATGTGAACTTGATATGTGTTCGATACTTTGATGATATGTATGTTGTGAATCCCTTAGTGGTATCATGTGATCGTCGATTACATGGCACTTCACCATATTTGGGCCTAAGGGATGCATTGTGGAGTAGTTATTAGATCATGGGTTGCGAGAGTGACATAAGCTTAAACCCCAGTTTATGCACTATTTCATAAGGGACCGATTGGATCCAAAAGTTTAATGTTATGGTTAGAATTTATTCTTAATAATTTTATTGTAGTTGAGGAAGCTTGCAAGAAGGTTAATCATAAGTAGGAGGTTTGTTCAAGTAAGAACAACACCTAAGCACAGGTCCACCCACATACCAAATTATCAAAGTAGCGAACACGAATTAACCCAACATGATGAAAGTGACTACATGAAATTCCCGTGTACTCTCAAGAACACTTTGCTTATCATAAGAGACCGTTTTGGCCTGTCCTTTGCCTCAAAAGGATTGGGCTACCTTGCTGTACTTTTTTTTACTACTATCGTTACTTGCTCATTACAAATTATCTTGCTATCAAACTACTCCGCTACTTACAATTTTAGCACTTGCAGTCATTACCTTGCTGAAAACCACTTGTCATTTCCTTGTGCTCCTCGTTGGGTTCGATACTCTTACTTATCAAAAAGGCTACAATTGACCCCATATACTTGTGGTCATCAAAGCACCTGGCCGAATCGTAAGTATCTGAAATCTTACTTGTTTAGTTTCCGCTTACCTGCCTCTGTCATGTAAGATATACTATTGTTTGCTTTTAAGCCCTCCCCATGAGATTCCGAACACCCCCTCGTCGGAGGGGAACTCCCAGCCGCTCGAGCAGGAGGAGAGTGATGCGCCATTGCGAGCCGCCTTGCCTACTGCCATGGAGGACACCGAGGTGATGTCCCGAAGGACCTCTCCTGGCCGGGGGGGACGGGGCCGTCAGGAAGGTGCCCGAGGTTGACACCTCGGTCGCCGAAGACTTGGGGTGGCGACCCCCATGACCACCAACAATGGGGAGCCCCATCAGTCTGGGCCCCTGCCACACGCCATTCTGGAGGCCCACATGGCTCCGGGAAGGGATGCGCAGCCCCCTTCAAGAGAGGGGGGGAGGAGCAGCAGCTCCATCAGCGGCCTCTGTTAATCCGAAGGCTGCTCATGCTCTGGAGGAAGCGCTACAATGCGCCTCCATCATGGAGGAGCA
This sequence comes from Aegilops speltoides, assembly GCA_021437245.1. Lineage (NCBI taxonomy): Eukaryota > Viridiplantae > Streptophyta > Magnoliopsida > Poales > Poaceae > Aegilops > Aegilops speltoides. The sequence continues at coordinate 267,067,494 of CM038143.1, read as the reverse complement.
CCACACCCTGATGGGTCCAGTTATGGAGATAGTTCAGTCTGCTAAAAGTGGACTGAACGAAGCCTTCAACAGCCTGCTAACGGGCTTTGAGGTATGCGACGTAATGCTCTAAAAGATTTTTCATATGATAGGATGAACCCGTATATAGACAGTAGCCCCTGAGACTCTGTCCGGACAAGGACAATCCGGACAGAGGATCCCATGATAATTCAAACACTAATATACTATGCTAATGTCGTACCAGGCATCCATGTTGGCAGCTACCCCCCAGGCCGCAGAGGTTTCTGGGCTTAACCGAAAGCTTCGAGTGGCCAATGAGGAGCTCGACCGCATCAACAAGCGGCTCAGGGAGACGAAAGGTATGCGGAAGTTATATATCAGAAGTGATATGTATGGTGAGTCTGTTAACTCATTGGATTTTGTGATTATGATCATAGTTGGCACAACCGAGGTTGAGTCCCTCAAAGGCGCACTTGCCCAGGCCAAGAAGGAGGCAGAGGCGAACAGGACAGCCACTGACAAGGCGGCTAAGGACCTGGAGGTGAAGCAAACTGTCCGCCGCCAACATGAAGCTCGGGTGGCCCAAGTTGAGCAAGAGCTCAAGGACGCCATCACTAAGTGCGAGTCCTTGGAGTAGAAGACTTCGGACCAAGCATCCGAACTCACCAAGGCTCTGCAGGATGTCAAAGAGGCCCGGGTTGAGTCCCAGAGCGCTCGCGAGGAGATCCGGTAGGCGAGGAAGATAGTGGCTGGTAAGGCCTTTCTTCTGCAAAGTAAATTTGGAAGTAGGAGGTATATCTTGCTGACCCGAGTTTGGATCTAGGAATGTTTGCGGATCTTCCGAGGAGTGTCACAAACGCGGCGCAGTTCTTCCGGTCCCAGGAGGGAAGATCGACCGAGAAGCTGTTCTGGTCGCAGTATCTCACGTTGGAGCATCTGACGCCTCTGAGTGACTAGATGAAGTAGCTGACCGAGCTGCATAGGGTGGCTGGCCTAGCCATGAAGGATCTAATAGTCTAGCTTTGGCCAGCCGAGCCCATGCCCAATAGCTACTTCAGCCTCGTGAAGCGACTTGTCGATGCGCGTCCCCGGATCGACGCCATAATGCGGTCGGCCTACATGGATGGTGCCCGGATGGCCTTCGCTCGTGTCAAGATGCAGTGGGATAAGATGAAGGCCACCGAAGTGGAAACCGCAGGTCCGCTCGAGGGAAAGGATCATCAGAAGCCGGAGAGGTACTTTGAAGATCTCCTAGAAGGCTCCCGAATAGTAGAGTGTCAGTGTTCAAAGGATGTTATGTTCGATTAAATGTACTTGGGTGGAAGAAACTATGTTATGAATCCGCGCTATGATTACACCTTTTGTGTTAATTTATCCTCCTGTGCGGCCGTTTATTGGTTATATTTCTGAAGGTTGCCAGTCATCGACTTCTGCCCCCATGTAAAATATTACAGGGGTGTTCATGAACGCATGGTCGTACTTTATCCAATGTCTTGGTCCGTAGAGGAGGCGTCCGCGAGGCGAACTAGGCAATCAGACTATGCGATTTTATTATTTTCACCTAGCCATAGGAGTGCATTGGTGGGGCTAAGTACTAACCCCTGTTCCGTTGTGTAGCCATCCGAATTACGGTGCCTTTGCAATACGGCTGGTCGAAGCCTAGCCCCTCATGTGACACAACAAGAATTGCTAACGATTTGTAGTATAACACTAAGTCACTGGATCGCTGACCAGCTCTCGCTTATCATGACAGTCAGTTTTCGGCTTTCTCTACTGAGGTACTTAACCGGATGAACCAGAAATACAATCGCAGTAATTCTCCCTTTACTACATTAGCCAAACTGGTGGAATGTAAGGTGGCAAGCACAGGAGCCGAGCAACCCAACTATAGACCAAAGACATGAATCAGAACCGATGCATATAATGCAATATCTGGGACGCCGAAGAATTCCCTATAGGTGTTCGGACTTTAGAATGTGCAAGGTCAAATACAGCACCCGGAGCGAAGGCCGGGCTAAAGCACGTACATCAATCGGAAGTAAGGAGGGAATACAGATGATAATATAACATAAATACCAGACAAAAGGCGATGGTCATTTGCTTCCTTTATATCCTTATTATTACATCGAGACGTTTTTAGACAGATAATGCCATGAATATTGAGGTCATGTTACATGCCAAAAAATTTACATAAGGGAAAGGTTTACACAGGGCCTTAAAGTAATGGTTTGAAGATCCCAATGGTGCCCTGCCGCACGTCTGCACTATTTCTCCTTAGTAGTGAGTCCTTTGAGAGGACGATTAGATGGTTGTCTGTAAAGAAGAGAAAGAGGGGCCGAGGAGGGAGCCCTCATGCAACCATACAACTGGTAGGTTTTCGAACGAACCTGTAGTGAAAGAAAGAAAGAAAAAAAAGGTATGCGAGGTCTGAATAGGGTCAAACCGTACTATGGACCTTTTCCGCAGTCTGCCTTCGACGTTTTCCCAAGGTATTTTAAGTGTGTAGTTATGTATGCGCAGTACGTATACCGCGACTTTATGTGGCGGTCGGCAGAGGCAGAACTGCTATTCGAGGTCCGGGTCCACCGAGCTATCTCCATGAGGTACGGACCGGACCCTTTTGGCAATGTCATTGGTCTTGATGGCCGATGAATTGTTCGGCTTGATAAGGCCGCCATGCACCTCAGTTGATAGGGCCGCGGTGTGCTCCTTAGTACGGAGGTAGTGCTCCATATTTCCATTGACTGTGATGACGCCACGTGGTCCAGGCATTTTAAGCTTAAAATAATCATAGTGTGGGGCTTCATTAAAACGGGCGAAAGCGGTTCGTCTGAGCAACACATGATTGCCACTGCGGAAAGGGATGATATCAAAGATCAATTCTTCGCTACGGAAGTTTTCTGCAGAGCCGAATACCACTTCCAATGTTAATGAGCCCATGCAACGGGCCTCCACGTCGGGTATTACTCCCTTAAAGATAGTGTTACTAGGCTTGATTCTTGAGGGGTCGATGCCCATTTTGCAGACAGTGTCTTGATAGATCACGTTTAGACTACTGCCGCCGTCCATAAGGACTCCAGTGAGATGGTATCTGTCGATGATAGGATCGAGAACTAGGGCAGCCGAACCCCCGTGACGGATACTGGTTGGGTGATCCTTGCGATCAAAAGTGATCGGACAGGCTGGCCATGGATTGAATTTTGGGGCGATAGGCTCTACACAATAGACGTCCCTTAGTGCGCGCTTGCGCTCCCTTTTGGGTATGTGAGTGATGTAGATCATGTTCACTATTTTCACTTCAGGGGGAAACTGCTTCTGACCCCCGGTGTTCGGCTGATGGGGCTCATCGTCATCCTCGCTTGGAGGTCCCTTCCCCTTGTGTTTGGTATTTAACTTATCGGCCTGTTTAAAAACCCAACAATTTCTATTGATGTGATTTGCAGGATTATCGGGGGGTGCCATGGATCTGACGAGGCCTCTCGAGGATTTTGTCCAAATTGGATGAACAATCCCTGTTGCCTTAAAAGGTTTCTTCCACTAACCGGGTTTAGAACCACTAAGTCCAGTGTTAACTGATGTGTCTTCTGTGTCGTCATTGTTGTTCCAACGCTTTTTTTTATTGTGGCATGGCCTACCATTCCCGTTCTAGCGACCAGACCTCAAACAGTCTGATCTCTGTGCATCTTTGTCATCCCTGGATCGGTAATGCTGACACACATAGTACTTGTAGATTTATAACAGAGTAGCAATCACACACTTATTACATCGAATGTCTCAGAAGAGTACTTATTACAATAATATGTCTTAAGGCCATCTAAAACGATAACAGCGGAAGGCTTGGAAGATAAAGCGAGTCCATCAACTCCAACGACATAGCTGAGTGAAAGACAATGACCTATGGCACCTTACTCGTCGTCTGAAAAGTCTGCAACATGAAATGTTGCAGCCCGAAATGGATCAGCACATGGAATATGCTGGCAATGTAACACATAGAGTAATGAATAGAAAGAATGCTATCACTACATGCATATATGGCTGGTGGAAAGCTCTATGGTTACAGTTTTGCATAAAGCCAATTTTTCCCTACAACAAAGGAATAAACTTTATTTAACTATCATGGTGGTTGTTAAAAATTGAGAAGGTTCCTCCAACTCAATCCCAATTAAGCATCATAATTAAACCAATCAAATTAATTTTAGAGTGATGAGATCAACATGATAATCCAAGAACCAGATACTCAAAACGTCCATAACCGAGGACACGGCTAACCATAATTAGTTTGTACACTCTGCAGAGGTTTGCGCACTTTTCCCCACAAGACTCAAACACATCCATGGTTGGAGATTTGAGACACAGTGTTTCTGAAGCATTAACTCTCTACTCTGGTAGACAGTACCACCTACAACCCACTATATATGCTAGTCTACCTGTTCAAGAGCTTCACGCAACTTACTCAACTATGCCAGAGCCCATATTGGCTTGTGGCTACACACGGGCGTTTCTAGCATGAATAATCTTATGATCCCTTTGAGCCCGGGTGGCGGACCGTAGGATGATCACACGGGTAGTCCGGGATATCCATGGACAACACTGGATTCTCCAGGTGCCCTGACAACCACTGGGTACTCCAGGGTGCCTCAAGCAATCCACCCAGATGTGTATTTAAGTAGACACCTTAAGTTAACCATTAATTAACAATACTGACATCTGTCATGGATACACTCACCCAAACCACGTCTACGAGCATACCATAGAAATATAAGCATAACATAAAAGTAACTCCCAAAGGTTTGATAATAAACAGGGAAATAGGTTCTACCTCATCATCTACTTCTCAAAACCCACGTGTTAAATAGATCCTAACCATGCAATGTTTGAGGGTTGATCTAATGCAATAAAACTGGGTAGTAAAGAGGTATGATCAAAGTGTTACTTGCCTTGCTGATGATCCGTGAAACCTAGAGACTCGCAGTAGCACGCTTCGCACTCCGGGTACTCTATCGCAAACAAACAAAGCATACAATAAGCACTCAACTAGAAGTACAGGTAAAACTCAAATAAAAGATCTAACCAGAAAGTTCAACTTAAGAACTTCGGTTTGCAAAAAGAATCAAAACAAACGAACCAACGAAACTCAAACTGCAAAAGAAACAAGATCCTTTTACTAATCTGGACTAAAGTCAAATTTTACAGTACCAAAATCTTGTTCAAGTTTATTAAACAGAAAGAGGGCTTCGAGACGAAGATCTAGGCGCTTGAATCGCCTGATTCCGATAAACAAGCGAAAAGATAAACTAAAATGAAGATCTGGGCAGAAATCGCGATCGAAAATAATCATGGAAAAACCCTGGAAAAAGAAAACCTGATGAACAGGCTAATGAACGAACGTTCGCTGTCTGCGGCTAACGGGTGAACACCGTTTGTTAAAAAGAATGTACGTACGAATGTCCATTATTTAACTAAACCTAAAAAAATAAAACCGATCTATATAAAAAAACCTTGGGTTTTCGAAAAAAAACAAGCAGTTTTCTAACGAAAACCGACGGTGGCGGTGGCTACCTCCGACGGCGGCGGGGTCGGCGGCGAGACGGTGGCGGCTCCGGTGAGACGACGACGGTGATGGGCGGCGGGTCGGCAGCGAGGCGACGGGCGACGGCTCGGGCGGCGGGTCGACAAGGCGGCGCTGGCGTGACGCCGGGCGGCGCTGGATTTGGCGGCGGGGCGGATCGGGCGGGGCTAGGGTTCGGCGGGTGGAGGCGGCTCGGCTCGGGCCTTCCGCCTATAAAGGGCCGGCCGGGTCAATGTCCCAGGCGGAAACGGCCCGGTAAGTCGGTTAGTTTTTTTTTAAACATTCAGACGCGCAGAAAAACGAATAAAGGAAATAATAAACGGACTCTAAAAATCCTGAAATAAATTTTCCCCGTCCTCTAAAAATATAGCAGACAAAGTGAACATTTATTTGGACCACAAATGCAATTTTGAAAAACACACTTTTTTCCTAATTCAAATAAAATAGCAATAAAACTCCGAATAAAAATCTTATTTGATTTTAATATTTAACCTTGAATATTTCTTTATTTTGGAGAAGTCATTTTATCCCCTATCTTTTATTTTCATATAATAAATATTCGAAGAGAAAAATAATTAAAATCAAATGATCCTCTTTTCAAAATTTGAGAAAACTCAAATATGAAAATAACGAAATCGCCAACTCTCTCCGCGGGTCCTTGAGTTGCGTAGAAATTCTAGGATCAACCCAAAATGCAATAAAATATAATATGCAATGATGATCTAATGTATAACATTCCAAATTGAAAATTTGGGATGTTACAAACCTACCCCCCTTAAGATGAATCTCGCCCTCGAGATTTGGGTTGGCTAGAAAATAGGTGCGGGTGGTCCTTCTGTAGGTCTTCGTCTCGTTCCCAAGTGGCTTCATCCTCGGTATGGTGGCTCCACTAAACTTTGCAGAACTTGATAACCTTGCTACATGTGACTCATCTGGCAAACTCGAAAATCTTCACTGGTTTCTGCTCGTAGGTCAAATCTCTATCCAACTGAATCGCTTCTAGTGGCACTGTATCTCTCAGAGGAATATCGGCCATCTCCGCGTGGCACTTCTTCAACTGGGAAACATGGAATACATCGTGAACTCCTGACAATCCTTCTGGTAATTCCAACTTGTAAGCAACTTCTCCCATACGCTCAAAAACTTTGTATGGTCCCACAAAACGTGGGGCTAACTTTCCATTAACTCCAAAACGTTTAACTCCTCGAAGTGGGGACACACAAACATAAACAATGTCTCCGACTTTGTAAACTGTCTCCTTGCGTTTAGAATCCGCAAAGCTCTTCTGCCTGGACTGGGCTATCTTGAGTCTATCGCGAATCAGCTTAACCTTCTCTTCAGTCTCCTTAATCAAATCTGGTCCAAACAACTGACGGTCTCCAACTTCATCCCATAACAACGGTGTCTTGCACCTCCTTCCGTACAAAGCTTCAAAAGGGGACATCTTCAAACTGGCTTGATAACTGTTGTTGTAAGAGAACTCTGCATATGTCAAATTGTCGTCCCAACTAGATTCATAGTCTAGCGCACAAGCTCTCAACATGTCCTCTAGAATCTGATTAACTCTCTCGGTCTGTCCATCTGTCGGTGGATGAAAGGCTGTACTGAACTCTAGCCTACTACCCAAAGTCTCATGCAACTGATTCCAGAAGTTTGAGGTAATCTGGGTTCCTCTATCTGATACAATGGTCCTCGGAACTCCATGCAGACATATGATCCTAGTCATGTATATCTTTGCCAACTTAGCACTGGTGTAAGTGGTCTTCAATGGGAATAAATGAGCTACCTTGGTTAATCGATTGACTACAACCCATATCGAGTCATAGCCTGAACGAGTGCTGGGCAATCCAGTGTAAAATCCATGCCTAGCTTATCCCACTTCCATTCGGGTATCGGCAATGGCTGTAACAATCCAGCTGGCTTCTGATGCTGTGCCTTCACCCTCTGACATACATCACAAACAGCTACATACTCCGCAATATCCTTCTTCATTCCGGTCCACAAGAAACTGTCCTTCAAATCCACATACATCTTGGCATTTCCTGGGGGAATCAAATATGGCGAATCATGGGCCTCCTGCAGAATCTACTTTAGCATGATCTCTAAGTGAAAACGGAAATAACTTCAATTTAACAATATCAATATCCGTATCTTTCTTCTTTTGCCTCTCACACAAATCAACAAAGTTGTTTAGATGGGTAGCGGCATCTTCACTAGGAAGGCCGGAGAATTGATCTTTCATAACAAGATTCAGCAAAGCAGTATTGATTTCACAAGACTAAACATCATTAAGAGGAGCAATCAGAGTACTAAGGAAATCATTATTATTGGTATTGGAAAAGTCACACAATTTGGTATTATCTTGCACCATCACGACAAGTAATCCGACACACAAGAAAACAAAAAGGCAAGAGAACGAGAGAGAGGAGATTGGGAAAGAGAGGGCAAATAAAATGGCAAGGGTGAAATGGGGGAGAGGAAAACGAGAGGCAAATGGTAAATAACATAAGTGCGAGGGAGATGAGTTTGTGATGGGTACTTGGTATGTCTTGACTTGAGCGAAGACCTCCCCGGCAACGGCGCCAGAAATCCTTCTTGCTATGTCTCGAGCTTGCGTTGGTTTTCCTTGAAGAGGAAAGGGTGATGCAGCAAAGTAGCGTAAGTATTTACCTCAGTTTTTGAGAACAAAGGTATCAATCTAGTAGGAGGCTCCTCAGAAGTCCCACGCACCTACACAAACAAACAAGAACTCGCAAGCAACGCAATAAAGGGGTTGTCAATCCCTTCACGGCCACTTGCGAAAGTGAAATCTGATAGAGATAATATGATAAGATAAATATATTTTTGGTATTTTTATGATATAGATTGGAAAAGTAAAGATGCAAATAAAAGTAGATTGAAAGCTTATATGATAAAAGATTGACCCGGGGGCCATAGGTTTCACTAGTGGCTTCTCTCAAGATAGCATAAGTATTACGGTGGGTGAACAAATTACTGTCGAGCAATTGATAGAAAAGCGAATAATTATGAGATTATCTAGGCATGATCATGTATATAGGCATCATGTCCGTGACAAGTAGACCGACTCCTGACTACATCTACTACTATTACTCCACACATCGACCGCTATCTAGCATGCATCTAGAGTATTAAGTTCAAAAACAACAGAGTAACACATTAAGAAAGATGACATGATGTAGAGGGATAAACTCATCCAATATGATATAAACCCCATCTTTTTATCCTCCTAGGAAAGGACACCACAAGATTGAACCCAAAGCTAAGCACTTCTCCCGTTGCAAGAAATATCAATCTAGTAGGCCAAACCAAACTGATAATTCAAAGAGACTTGCAAAGATAACTTAATCACACATAAAAGAATTTAGAGGAGATTCAAATATTTCTCATAGATAAACTTGATCATAAACCCACAATTCATCGGATCTCGACAAACACACTGCAAAAAGAGTTACATCGAATAGATCTCCAAGAAGATCGAGGTGAACATGGTATTGAGATTCAAAGAGAGAGAGAAGAAGCCATCTAGCTAATAACTATGGACCCAAAGGTCTGTGGTAAACTACTCACAACTCATCCGAGAGGCCATGGAGATGATGTAGAGACCCTCCATGATCGATTCCCCCTCCGGCGGAGCGCCGGTGAAGGCTCAAAGATGGAATCTCGCGGATACAGAAGGTTACAACGGTGGAAACAGTTTTTCGTGGTCGCTTCTGATGTTTTTGGGGTACATGGGTATATATAGGAGGAAGAAGTAGGTCGGTGGACGCCCGAGGGGCCCACGAGATAGGGGGCACGCCTAGTAGGGGGGGGCGCCTCCACCCTTGTGGCCGCCTCTTTTCTTTCTTGACTTCCACTCCAAGTCCTCTGGATCACGTTTATTCCAAAAAAGATCGCTCCCGAAGGTTTTATTCCGTTTGGACTTCGTTTGATCTTCCTTTTCTTCGAAACACTGAAATATGCAAAAAACAGCAATACGGGCTGGGACTCCGGTTAGTAGGTTTGTCCCAAAAATGATATAAAAGTATAAAGTAAAGCCCATAAACATCCAAAATGGGTAATGTAATAGCATGGAACAATCAAAAATTATAGATACGTTGGAGATGTATCAAGCATCCCCAAGCTTAATTCCTACTCGTCCTCGAGTAGGTAAATGATAAAAATAGAATATTTGATGTGGAATCCTACCTAGCATAATTCTCAATGTAATTTTCTTTATTGTAGGATGATTGTTCAGATCCAAATGATTCAAGATAAAAGCTTATAAAACATAAAAATAATAACACTCAAAGCATAATTGGCCAAAGAAAGCTTATCCCTACAAAATCATATAGTTAGGCCATGCTTCATTTTCATTACACATAATACTCCCATCATGCACAACCCCTGTTTCAGCCAAGAAATTGGTTCATACTTGAGGGAGTCCTGGACTAGGGGGTGTCCGGACAGCCGGACTATCATCGTCCGCCGGACTCCAAGACTATGAAGATACAAGATTGAAGACTTCATCCCGTGTCCGGATGGGACTTTCCTTGGCGTGGAAGGCAAGCTTGGCGATACGGATATGTAGATCTCCTACCATTGTAACCGACTCTGTGTAACCCTAGCCCTCTCCAATGTCTATATAAACCGAGGGCTTTAGTCTGTAGGGGACAACAACCATTACAACAATCATACCATAGGCTAGCTTCTAGGGTTTAGCCTCCTTGATCTCGTGGTAGACCCACTCTTGTACTACCCATATCATCAATATCAAGCTAGCAGGACGCAGGGTTTTACCTCCATCAAGAGGGCCCGAACCTGGGTAAAACATTGTGTCCCTTGTCTCCTGTTACCATCCACCTAGACGCACAGTTCGGGACCCCCTACCCGAGATCCGCCGGTTTTGACACTGACATTGGTGCTTTCATTGAGAGTTCCTCTGTGTCATCACTGATAGGCTTGATGGCTTCTTCAATCAACAACAACGCTGTCCAGGGTGAGACTTTTCTCCCCGGACAGATCTTCGTGTTCGGCGGCTTCGCACTGCGGGCCAATTCACTTGGCCATCTGGAGCTGATCGAAAGCTACGCCCCTGGCCATCGGGTCAGGTTCGGAAGCCTAAACTTCACGGCCGACATCCGCGGGGACTTGATCTTCGACGGACTCGAGCCACAGCCGAGCGTGCCGCGCTGTCATGATGGGCATGATTTAGCTCTGCCGCCGGACAGTGCCTTGGTGGCCGCACACGAATCCGCTCTGGCCCTTAGTCCGGAGCCGATCGCGCAGATCGAGGGCCGATGGCTGGACACCGCCTCGGGGGCTGCAACTTCAACGGCGATGGAGCCGAACACTAACCTTGTCCCTTGTAAAGCTCGTGACTCTGAGGTGCCGGACTCCCTGCCGAACTCCGAACCACCTGCGCCCCTGCCAATCGAATCTGATTGGGCACCGATCATGGAGTTCACCGCCGTGGACATCTTCGAACACTCACCCTTTGGCGACATCCTAAATTCGCTAAAGCATCTCTCGCTATCCGGAGAGCCCTGGCCGGACTACGACCAGGATGGTTGGGATGCGGACGACGAAGATATTCAAACCCCAGCCACCACCCACTTTGTAGCCACTGTCGACGATCTAACCGACATGCTAGACTATGACTCTGAAGACATCGACGGTATGGACGACGAAGCCGGAGACGATCAAGAACCAGCGCCTACAGGGCACTGGAAGTCCACCTCGTCATATGGCATATACATGTGGACACCCCAAAGATGGGGACGGCAAAGAAGCAGCGGAGGCAGATTCCTCAAAGAAACAGCCCAAGCGCCGACGTGACCGGCGCCGCTCTAAATCCCGCCACAGCAAGAATGGAGATTCCGGCACCGGAGATTATAACACCCCAGAGAGTGCCGAAGACAACCCCTCCAAAGAAGATTCCGCGGGAGGATGCGAAGCAAGCCCTCACGAGAGAGCGGCGGGGCGAAGAGGTCGAGGATGATAATTACATACCTCCCTCCGTGAGACGAGGCAAGCCTCAACGACGAATTAATTCGTCGTGCGGAGGATCCCGTCGAACAAGAGCGTTTAAACGCAGGCTTATCGCCACGGCAAATAGCCTAAAGAAAAAGCAGCAGCAGCTTCAAGCTGATCAAGACCTGCTGGCTGACAGATGGACCGAGGTCCTCGCGGCCGAAGAGTATGAACTCGAATGCCCCTCCAAGAGCTACCCAAAACGCAAGTTGCTCCCCCGATTAGAGGAGGAAGCATACATACCTTCATCACTAGCGCACAATACGGTCGACCGACCACCCAGTGGTCACGATAGAGAGGCATCCAGGCCCTCCATCAGGACCGTACCCCGGCATCGCTCGAAAAGTACGAAGTCACGGGGGAACGCGCCGGACTTGCGGGATATATTGGAGGACAAGGCAAGACAATCCAGATCTATATATGGATCACGTGGGCGCCCCACGACCCACGACGAATACCGTCGATCCGGATACAACAACTCCGGCCGGGCGAACACGCAGCATAACGCTCCCTTGAGCTACGTCGTGATATTGCTCAATACAGAGGCGCCGCACACCCGCTATGCTTCACTGACGAAGTAATGGATCATCAAATCACTGAAGGGTTTAAACCCATAAACATTGAATCCTACGATGGCACGACAGACCCCGCGGTTTGGATCGAAGATTATCTCCTTCACATCCATATGGCCCGCGGTGACGATCTCCACGCCATCAAGTATCTCCCACTCAAGCTTAAAGGACCAGCTCAGCATTGTCTTAACAGCTTGCCCGCAGAGTCAATTGGGTGTTGGGAAGACCTGGAAGCCGCATTCCTCGACAACTTCTAGGGCACATATGTGCGACCACCAGACGCCGATGACCTATGCCACATAATTCAGCAGCCAGATGAATCGGCCAGACGGTTTTGGACACGGTTCCTAACAAAGAAAAATCAAATCGTCGATTGTCCGGATGCAGAGGCCCTCGCAGCCTTCAAACATAACATCCGCGACGAATGGCTAGCCCGGCACCTAGGACAGGAAAAGCCGAAATCCATGGCAGCCCTCACATCACTAATGACCCGCTTCTGTGCGGGAGAGGATAGCTGGCTAGCTCGCAGCAACAACCTCAGTAAAAATGCTGGCAGTCCGGATACTAAGGACCACAACGGTAGGTCGCGTCGAAGCAAAAACAAACGCCGCGTTAACGGCGACAACAATGAGGATACGGCAGTCAACGCCGGATTCCAAGGCTCTAAACCCGGTCAGCTTTCCTTGGTGTGGAAGGCAAGCTTGGCAATACGGATATGTAGATCTCCTACCATTGTAACCGACTCTGTGTAACCCTAGCCCTCTCCGGTGTCTATATAAACCGGAGGGGTTTAGTCCGTAGGGGACAACAACCATTACAACAATCATACCATAGGCTAGCTTCTAGGGTTTAGCCTCCTTGATCTCGTGGTAGACCCACTCTTGTACTACCCATATCATCAATATCAATCAAGCAGGACGTAGGGTTTTACCTGCATCAAGAGGGCCCGAACCTGGGTAAAAACATCGTGTCCCTTGTCTCCTGTTACCATCCACCTAGACGCACAGTTCGGGACCCCCTACCCGAGATCCGCCGGTTTTGACACCGACAATACTTCTGAACGCGCTTAAGCTTTTTCAACTCTTACGCAATACATGAGCGCAAGCCATGGACATAGCACTATATGTGGTATATGGTGGTGGTTGTGAAGACAAAAAGGGGAGAAGATAGTCTCACATCAACTAGGCGTATCAACGGGCTATGGAGATGCCCATCAATAGATATCAATGTGAGTGAGTAGGGATTGCCATGCGATGGATGCACTAGTGCTATAAATGTATGGAAGCTCAACAAAAGAAACTAAGTGGGTTTGCATCCAATTCGCTTGCTCACGAAGACCAAGGGCATTTTGAGGAAGCCCATCATTGGAATATACAAGCCAAGTTCTATAATGAAAAATTCCAACTAGTATATGAAAGTGACAACATAGGAGACTCTCTATCATGAAGATCATGGTGCTATTTTGAAGCGCAAGTGTGGGAAAGAGATAGTAGCATTGTCCTTCTCTCCTTTTATCTCATTTTCTTTTTTTTTTATTTGGCCTTTCTCTTTTTTGGCCTTTTTTTATGTGGTGGGCTCTTTGGCCTCTTTTGTTTAAAGTCCGAAGTCTCATCCCGACTTATGGGGGAGTCATAGTCTTCATCATCCTTTCCTCACTTGGGAAATGCTCTAATAATGAAGATCATCACACTTTTATTAATTTACAACTCGAGAGTTACAACTCAACACTTAGAACAAAGTATGACTCCATATGAATGCCTCCGGTGGTGTACCGAGATATGCAATGAATCAAGAGTGACATGTATGAAAAATTATGACGGTGGCCTTGCCACAAATACAATGTCAACTACATGATCATGCAAAAAGCATTATGACAATGATGGAGCGTGTCATGATAACGGAACGGTGGAAAGTTGCATGGCAATATATCTCGGAATGGCTATGGAAATGCCATAATAGGTAGGTATGGTGGTTGTTTTTAGGAAGGTGAATAATGGATGCATGGTACCAGCGAAAGTTGCGCGGCATAATAGAGGCTAGCAAAGTGGAAGGGTGAGTGTGCGTATATCCATGGACTCACATTAGTCATAAAGAAATTATATACTTATTGCAAAAGTCTACTTTCCCTCGACGCAAAGTACTACTATGCATGCTCCTAGGGGAAGGGTTGGTAGGAGTTAACCATCACGCGATCTCGACGTCCACTCATAAGGAAGACAATTAAAAGAGCACCTCATGCAACAAATTTGTCACACAACTTTTACCATACGTGAATGCTACCGGACTTGCCAACTTCAACACAAGTATTTCTCAATTTCATAATTACCCACTAGCATGACTCTAACATTACCACCTTTATATCTCAAAACAATTATCAAGCATCAAATTGATCCTAGTGTTTAATGCACTTTCTATGATAGTTTTTATTATACCCAACTTGGATCCTCATCATGCTAGGACCAATTTTATAACCATAGCAAATACCATGCTGTTCTAATAGACTCTCAAAATAATATAAGTGAATCATGATAGATCAACAATTTCTTCAAAATTAAGCCACCGCCGTGCTCTAAAATATATAAGTGAAGTACTAGAGCAAAATTTATCTAGCTCAAAAGATATAAGTGAAGCACATAGAGTGTTATAATAAATTCTAATCAAGTGGGCTTCTCCCAAAAGGTGTGTACAGCAAGGATGATTGTGGAAAACCAAAAAGCAAAGACTAATATCATACAAGACGCTCCAAGCAAGACACATATCATGTGGTGAATAAAAATATAGCTCCAAGTAAAGTTACCGATAGACGAAGACGAAAGAGGGGATGCCTTCTGGGGCATCCCCAAGCTTAGGCTTTATGCTATTCTTGAATATCTTGGGGTGCCTTGGGTATCCCAAGCTTAGGCTCTTGCCACTCCTTATTCCATAACCCATCAAATCTTTACTGAAAACTTGAAAACTTCACAACACAAAACTCAACAAGAAATCTCATAAGCTCCGTTAGTGAAATAAAGAAAAACTACCACATAAGATACTGTAATGAACTCATTCTTCATTTATTTTGGTGTTAAACCTACTGTATTTCAACTTTTCCATGGTTCATACCCTTACATACTAGCCATAGATGCATCAAAATAAGCAAACAACACACGAAAGGCAGAATCTGTCAAAAACAGAACAGTCTGTAGCAATCTGTAACTCCCGAATACTTCTTTAACTCTAAAAATCCTAAAAAAAATAGGAAGTCCTGGGAAATTTGTCTATTGATCTACAGAAAAAAGAATCAACGCAAAATCGCGTTTCTGTGAATTACTAAAATTATTTTCGTGCGTGCAAAGTTTCTGTTTTACAGCAGAATCAAATTAACTATTACCATAGATTATCCTATAGGTTATACTTGGCACAAACACTAATTAAACATAAAAACACATCTAAACAGAAGGTAGATGCAAAATTTATTACTAAACAGAAGAAAAAACAAAAAATAACACAAATAAAATTGGGTTGCCTCCCAACTAGCGCTATCGTTTAACGCCCCTAGCTAGGCATAAAAGCGAGGATAGATCTAAGTAGTGCCATCTTTGGCACTCAATTCATAAGTAGCTCGCATGATAGATTCATAAGGTAATTTAACTTTATTTCTTGGAAAGTGCTCCATGCCCTTCCTTAATGGAAATTGGAATCTAATATCCCCTTCCTTCATATCAATAATTGCAGCAATCGTTCTAAGGAAAGGTCTACCAAGAATAATAGGACATGATAGATTGCAATCTATATCAAGAACGATAAAATCTATGGGCACATAGTTACTATTTTCAACAATAAGAACATCATTGATTCTTCCCATAGGCTTTTTAATGGTGGAATCCGCAAGGTGCAAATTTAAAGAGCAATCATCAAGATCATGGAAACCTAGAATGTCACATAAAGTTTTCGAAATCATGTAAACACTAGCACCCAAATCACATAAAGCATAACATTCATGATCTTTAATTTTAATCTTTATAGTAGGTTCCCACTCATCATAAAGTTTTCTAGTTATAGAAACTTCCAAATTAAGTTTTTCATCAAAAGATTGCATCAAGGCATCAACAATATGTTTGGTAAAAGCATTATTTTGACTATAAGCATGTGGAGAATTCACAACGGATTGCAACAAGGAAATACAATAAAGAACAATTATCATAATTAAATTCCTTGAAATCCAATATAGTGGGTTCAATGCTATTTAAAGTCTTGACCTCTCCAATCCCACTTTTACCAAATTTAGCATCAAGATCTAAAAACTCCGAATCATTGGGACGCCTTTTAACTAAAGTTGACTCATCTCCAGTCCCGTCATTATTAAGATTCATATTGCAAAACAAAGATTTAATAGGGGACACATCAATAACTTTTAGATCTTCATCATTATTTTCATGGAAACTAGAAGAATATGCCTTTACAAAGCAATCTTTCTTAGCACGCAATCTAGCGGTTCTTTCCTTGCACTCATCAATAGAAATTCTCATAGCTTTGAGAGACTCATTGATATCACGCTTAGTAGGAGTACATCTAAGTTTCAAAGAATCAACATCAAGCGAGAGTCTAACAACGTTCCTAGCCAAATCATCAACTTTGACCATTTTTTCTTCAAGCATGGCATTAAAATTCTTTTGAGAGATCATAAATTCTTTCACACTATTCTCAAAATCAGAGGGC
This sequence comes from Aegilops speltoides, assembly GCA_021437245.1. Taxonomy (NCBI): domain Eukaryota; kingdom Viridiplantae; phylum Streptophyta; class Magnoliopsida; order Poales; family Poaceae; genus Aegilops; species Aegilops speltoides. The sequence goes on along the minus strand of CM038143.1, from coordinate 267,050,625 downwards.
ATCGTATTAAAATTACCATAAGAATTATTGTAGGAATTTCCATAATTATTAGAGGAATTACTAGGGAACGGTCTAGGATTAAAGTTTCCTCTATAAGCATTGTTACCAAAATTATTCCTACCAACAAAATTCACATCCATAGATTCATTAATATTCTCAATCGAAGTAGACAAAGGCATATCATTGGGATCAATAGAAGCACTCTTAGTAGCAAACAATTTCATAAGTTCATCCATCTTTCCACTCAAGACATTAATTTCTTCTATAGCATGCACTTTTTTACTAGTAGATCTTTCGGTGTGCCATTGAGAATAATTAGCAATAATACTATCAAAGAGTTTAGTAGCTTCTCCTAAGGTGATTTCCATAAACGTGCCTCCCGCGGCCAAATCTAAAAGATTTCTAGAAGCAAAATTTAATCCGGCATAGAAATTTTCTATGATCATCCATAAATTCAAACCATGAGTAGGGCAATTCCGAATCATCAATTTCATTCTTTCCCAAGATTGGGCAACATGCTCATGATCAAGTTGTTTAAAATTCATAATATCGTTCCTAAGAGAGATGATCTCAGCGGGAGAAAAATACTTAGAGATAAAAGCATCTTTGCACTTATTCCATGAATCAATTCAATTCTTAGGCAAAGACGAAAACCAAACTTTAGCACGATGAAAATAGAAATAACTTCAATTTAACAATATCATTATCTGTATCTTTCTTATTTTGCATCTCACACAAATCAACAAAGTTGTTTAGATGGGTAGCTGCATCTTCACTAGGAAGGCCAGAGAATTGATCTTTCATAACAAGATTCAGCAAAGCAGCATTGATTTCACAAGACTCAACATCATTAAGAGGAGCAATCAGAGTACTAAGGAAATTATTATTATTGGTATTGGAAAAGTCACACAATTTGGTATTATCTTGCGCCATCGCAACAAGTAATCCAACACACAAGCAAACAAAAAGGCAAGCGAATGAGAGAGAGGAGATTGGGAAAGAGAGGGCAAATAAAACGACAAGGGTGAAGTGGGGGAGAGGAAAACGAGAGGCAAATGGCAAATAATGTAAGTGCGAGGGAGATGAGTTTGTGATGGGTACTTGGTATGTCTTGACTTGAGCGAAGACCTCCCCAGCAACGGCGTCAGAAATCCTTCTTGCTATGTCTTGAGCTTGCGTTGGTTTTCCTTGAAGAGGAAAGGGTGATGCAAGAAAGTAGCGTAAGTATTTCCCTCAGTTTTTGAGAACGAAGGTATCAATCCAGTAGGAGGCTCCTCAGAAGGCCCATGCACCTACACAAACTGACAAGAACTCGCAACCAACGCAATGAAGGGGTTGTCAATCCCTTCACGGCCACTTGTGAAAGTGAGATATGATAGAGATAATATGATAAGATAAATATATTTTTGGTATTTTCATGATATAGATTGGAAAAGTAAAGATGCAAATAAAAGTAGATTGAAAACTTATATGATAAAAGTAAGACCCGGGGGCCATAGATTTCACTAGTGGCTTCTCTCAAGATAGCATAAGTATTACGGTGGGTGAACAAATTAATGTCGAGCAATTGATAGAAAAGCGAATAATTATGTGGGGACCCCGACTCAAAAGTCGTGATCACCGAATGCACGTGTACAGTGATCCCAGAGATCAATGCTCACTGAACACACAGAAGCTGAATAACAAGAGTCTTACATCCATACATACCGTCTTACACAAATTGTGACCATTATGGTCAAGTCTTACATTGATAAAGCCTTAAGGGCTGAACATCAAATGAAACACAAGCAGCGGAAATCGCTGTCGATAAGTAGAACCCATGCCATCTGCCTTAACCCTACGGGCATTACTCGGGAAACGCCCTAGTTCGCATGTTCGTCTCCAAAGAACTCTTCTTGAACTCCGGTTCTTCCATGCCTGGTCAATTAAATAACCAGTGGCAAGCCAATGAGTACTTTGAATGTACTACGCAAGCAACCCATGTTTTGGTTCAAGGTACAACAATGCATGACATAGGTAAATTTTGCATAAAGCTAGTTTTGAGTGCAATGACATGTTCAACATCCTATAAAGCATGCGTCAAGAGAATTCAAGTAACCATGAGGACAGGTTACAGATATCAACATAAATAGAGTGGGCACCAACCCATTTATCATAAAAGCAGTGGGCACCAACCCATCTCAATCGTGTCAAGTCCTTTGACTTGACCCAAGTCATTCCATCATCACACACACCGGATTTGAAAACAAGTGGACGTAGCCCAAGAGCGGTTACCCAACTGTCCTTGACCGTGGACACGGCTATTCGAATAGTTTTACACTCTGCAGAGGTTGCACACTTTACCCACTAGATCCGGGGAACTTCCGTGTCATCCACGACCCGCGGTACCTCAAGTACCCGGGGTAAGCACCCGATCACTACCTTTCCCTAGACGACACTAACATGGAGTCCACTCGATTGGCAGTAACCCCCGTGCCCAACATCTCACATAACAATTTCGTGGAGCCTTGCTCCCATATCCATCACATACCACTGGCACGGGGTACCAACGGTGTGTCCGGTGCCCCATAAAGATGGTCATGGCCGCCCTACCTAGCACGACCCCGTCCCAAGAGAGAGCACCAACTCTCCCCCGTCACTAGTAATGCGGGCTCCAAGCTAGTATCCGACTAGGTACTCAATAATGCCCTTTCCCATATAAGGGTAGAGTGGTCGCGCATGTAAGGTTGGAATAACGGTCGCAACTCCGACCAATCCGTTTTGAAAACAACACACACCTTCCTTGGCACACCACTTCGTCATCAAGTGGTCACCCATCTCATCATCTCCCTCGGGCATAAGTGGCACCCGACGGGTTTTGAAAAGACTTTTGAAATCACATTTCCTCCTTCACCATGCACAAACCCATCCCATTTGCGTAGCATCTACATTTGCATCCTATCTACTCCCACCGCATAACCCTCATAAGAAGGTAGGGCCATGCACAATGCAAGTATCAACGAGGAAGTAATCGTGGTAACCAACCCACGTGGTTCACCATCTTATCATGGTTCCGATGCATCGATAATAAAGAGCTAAAATGACATGCATATAAAGGTATCATAGTCATGGTCAAAGGGCTGCTTACTGTTTCATCGAGTCTTGAAATCTTCGGTCCTTCTCCAAGTACTCCATCTACTTCGTCAACTAACGTCGGAAACAACCATAATAAGCAACACAACAAGGCAAGAATAAATGTGCTCTAAAAATGTGAAGTTGACTTTTATTGGATACCTCTGGTCATATGAGGGATGACCAAAGTGATTTCATTGGAAGTGGATCAATGGACATCTCCGAACATTTCAATATGATGGAATCAAGAGGTTTATGGTTTTGCAAGAAGTGTATAGAAATATATTTTTGAAAAATGAGCAAAGGCACCCATTTAACAAAGGATGATTTTAGAAGCATCTAGGAATTGGTTTCACTGGATTTGGAGTTCAAATGAATATCCTATGATTTTGCAAAGTTGGCTATATACAAAGAAATACACCACTAGTTGAGGTGATACAGAAAATATTAGTAAAAATGTTCAAAAACTAAGTTTTGATCTTAGATGCATCTAGGAATTTGAATCATGGGATTTGGGTCAAGTTTGAGCTCTCTGTGATTTTCTAAAGTTCATCACAGAAGTAGGAAAACAAGATTTGATAAATGTTTGTGATGAAAAAGTCTCTGGAAAAATGTGCATGTTGCACCAACAGGTAGAGCATGATTTATGGAGTCTCCAGAAATTTGAATCATCAAATTTAGAGTTGATTTTATTTGTTTATGGATTTTAGAAACTCCACAGAAAAGAAAAAGGGGGAAAGGGCTTTACCCAATGGGCTGGATCTGGGCGGCGACGGCGCAGCATCGGGCGGCTTAGCAAGAAGCGCCACTGGCCGCCCAGCTGCTCGGCCAAGACGCTGTTAGGGCTACGCCAAGGCGGCATCCAGGAATACGCCTTGCGAGGGAGGCGGTGAAGGGGAAGGCGCCCACTTAAACGGCGGGGCCCAGCCGCTGGGTCGCTGACGCGCGGGGCCCGCCTGTCGGGTTCTTCTCCAACCTCCCGCGCGGGCGCGTCTGGAGACAGAGGAGGCGAGGCCGGACGGTGCGGGCGCTCTCCCCGACGGTACGGGCCACCTCCGGCGACGCCCGGCGTACCAGAGCGCTCAGGAGGCCATGCCGCACCCACCCGTGGGTGGCACGGTCTCCCCGAGGCATCGGGCTGAGCAGGGCATTGGCCGCGGCGGACGAGGCTGACGGTGAGGTTGGGGGCACAGTGCTGCGGCCGCGGAGAAGAGAAAATGGAGTCCGGGAGAGGTCCGTGGGGAAGTGGGCGATGCTCTGGTGCAGGTAGGAGGGGTGAGGAGCACGGAGAGCTCAAATTGAGCGGTGGCGGCGGCAAGATTTCCGCCATGGAGGTGGATGGGGCACTAGCGGAGGATTGGGTTGGACCAGAGGGACTCTAGGGAGAGGGGAGCAAACGGAGTGGAGGGAGGCTCGGGGTGGCCTTAAATAGCCGCCCATAGCTCATGGTGGGCCTTGGCGCACGGTGGCGCGGCAACGGCTCAGGAGGCCAGGAGGGAGGGAGTGAGGTTGTCTACGGCGTTCGTGGGCATGGTCCAAGTCGGGGGAGAAGGAAAGGGGAAGCGGGGCGAGGTCAGAGGCGCGCGCGTGTGAGGTCGCCCATTGGAGCACTCGGGCGGCCGGCTGCAAGCGAGAGGAGGAAGCAGGAGGAAGAGAGAGGAGGGGGCCAGCTCGGTGTCGTGTTGCGGACGTCGAGGAGCATCGACTGGCGCGAGGTGGAGGCTCGAGGTGGTCGGGAGTGCCGTGTCAACGGTCGGGAGCACGCTGACGTGCTCCAGAGCGCGCGAATGGCCGGCACCCGCAGCTTTTCCTCGCGTCCTCACGCGCCCACTTGCGTCTAGTGGCTGCTCAGGGGAGTAAACAATGTGGGAAAGGCATTGGATGCCCTGGGGCTTGCCAGGAGTGAGAGAGAGGTGAGAGAATGGGAGGAAAGCTGCTGTCCAGAGAGAGAAAGTGAGGGTTTCACCTCCAAATAATTGAGCTGTGGGATAGCCATTGCTACTGGACGTGCAAGGGGACTAGTAGGGGATGTGGTAACAAGTTGAGCTCATGGAGAATAGTGGAAGTGGCCAAGACAGGCATTTTAATATTTTGCCAGAAGGTGTTTGATGGAGTTTTGGACAAGCTAATGACTTCCACTGGCCAAGATACTCCATGGGGTGAAATGTCACATATAATTAGGGCCTTCCACCAATTTGGAGATCATTTGAAGAAAGTTGACAATGCAACTTTGGTAAACCCTAGAATTTAGCAGAAATGAACTTGTGTAGATTTAGTTGAGAAAATCACTTCCCCTTGATGCACCACTTGGTGTGGTGGCCTCATTTGGTCATGTGATCATGCTCACAAGAGTTGGGGTCAAGGAGAGAAAGTTGGTAATGCAAAGTTGTTCAAATATGGTTCTGGACAGAAAGAGTTTTGGGGCACTTTGATCAAGTTAACTTGCTCTCCAACTTGTGCCATTTGGTCTAGATGAATTATTAGACCATTTGAGCAAGTACACAAGTTTTGAGAACATTTGGACATGTTTGGCAATGTAAAGTTGCTCAAACTTCAAAATGGATGAAGTGGTTCGAGGGATTTGATGATGTTATCTTGTTCTCCAAGTCATGAGACTTGGCAAGATCACCAAATATGTCATATGTGACATGATAGAATTTTGTTGGAATATTTGGAGAATATTTCCTTTGTAAATATTTCAAAAGCTTGAAATATCCGAAAGGGTTTATGAGGGTTTGACCAATATTTTGATCATAACCATGTGTTGAAACTCTTATATATGGACAGATATGTCCTATGAGTTTCCCTAAATTTTGGCAAATATTTCGAAGCAATAAAATAATTTTTCCTATTAAAGACCATTTCTGGACTTAAGAAAAGCTTATAAATAAAATAGGAAAATAACCTTTAAAATTATATTTTTGTGGTTTCTGGGAATCCTATATCTAATAGGAGTCAAATATATTTTTAGAAATATTTTTACTGCCCTTAATTAAGTACTTGCAGTGCAAACCTCAATTCAGGGGTTTTGAAAAACTAATTTTGAAAATACTATTTGGCCAAATTATTTTGTAAGAAAATATTTTTATGTCCTATACACATGGCATGATCATTGGCTCAAGGGTTTGGAGCAAGGAGATGAAGTATAGGAGTTGGAGGATTTATTTTATTTTTAGAGCGCTTGCAAACAGCAGACAAAAATCAAATCAAGCAAAGTCCAAAACACTCAAAAGTTTTTGTCAAACCACATTTTTGCATGATTAAGAGCTTAAGTGCTGTGCCATGAAAATCAGGGTGTGACAGACCTACCCCCCTTACAAGAATCTCGTCCCCGAGATTCCTAGACTAGGTGCGGAATGGGATATAGAAACTTGGATCTGGGGTGGTCTTCAAGTCTTCATGTTGCTTTTGCTTCCGTGTATTGCTCCATTGAACTTGAAGTACTTGACGGTGTGGCTTCATGTATGACGCTCCTCTTGATCTAGGTTGCTAACGGGTGGCTCGCGGTAGGTTATATTGGGCTAGGGGTCGATGGTTTGGTGGTTAATGCCCTTATTAGTGCTCGGGCTAGCTAGGAAGTTGGAAGCACTTTCGGGGTTGGGATGCATGGAAAGCGCCAGCACCTCGGGTAGCTCTGGTGGCAACTTCAGCTGGTAGCCGTCTATTCTTCGCCTTGCGGTGATCCCGAGGGGTTGTTAAATCTTGGAGTGATCTCAAGAAGGCCGATGGATCTTGGCGGGCTTTCCTTTGACATGGAAGCGCAGGGTTCCCTTGAGAGGGTGACCGGAGATAAACATGGCCTCCAACTCGAAGGTCATGTCTTGACGACGTGAGTCGGCGTAGTTCTTTTGTCTTGACTTGGCAGTCCTCCAACGCCTCCGATAAGCTGGACTTGCTCTTGGTTTCACGGAGGATATCGGGCCCAAAGACAAGTCCTTCTCCGGTTTCGACCAATTGAGGGGTATGCGGCACTTCCGTCCGTATAACACTTCAAATGGTGCCACCTGAAGGCTTGACTTCAAGGTTAGTTAAGAATCCTGGTGCAACCAGTTCCAACCCAAGCTTTCAAGTTCTTCATACAAGGCGGGCAGCTTGTCCTTAAGCATAGCATTCAAGGAACAAGCCTTTTCGCTAATGTATCTGCTACCACATTAGCCTTCCTAGGTGGTATTGAACACCGAGGTCATAATCTTAGATCAAGTCTAGCCATCTTCTTTGCCTCGTGTTCAATCCCTTTTGAGTGAAAATATACTTGGACCTTCGTGATCCGTGTATATCTCACACCCTTCCGTAAGAGATAATGTCGCCATGTCTTCGTGGCATGAACCATCGCTGCTAGCTCATGGTCATGAGTAGCATAGTTTTCTTCATGAGGCCGTAGTTGCCTTTGAGAGGAGTGGCTTGCAGATATGCACGGTCTTCAACGCGGAAGCTCATTCCTTGACGACGGTGGTTGGTATAGTTCTTCCTCCTTGACATGGCGGTCTTCGGATGTTCCCTAACCAGCTGATCAACTCTTCTTCCGTCTTCGTGCGGACATTCATGTCCTTAAGTAAGGATGATGATCTACTTGCCCAAGTACTCTATGAAGTATTTGGGGTACGTAGAGTGGGCTGAGGCATTGGTGAGGGTCCCGGTTGAGCATTGGTCAAGATCTTATTGATCTAGAGCCAAGGCCCAAGGTCATGATCTAACCGTGTTGTGGCTTGGTAGGGCATAAGGGTTTCAAGGATTCTAGTGTGCAAATGAACATTTATCATCCTATCTTTAAGCACGGTTTCTGAGACGCCAATAGTCTATCCAGTCCTTTAAACAAATCACATCATATCACTGGTAGCATCCTTCATATAGGCCAACTCCAATCATCACTCATGCCATTCGTATCCTCATGACTCCCAAGAGGAGGTCTAACAAAATCATGCATGTCTACAATCCCCAAACTCATATGTATGTCTACCCCTAAAAACCCATGGGTAGAACATATAAGCTGCTAAGCTTGAACATGACAATTCAAGTGCTCAGCCTATTCTTCCAAGGTCTAAGATAAAGCACCTCTATCCCAGAAAAACACATCATAAGCCACCCCAAGATCTTGTTCCCTTCCTATGAATCAACTCCAACAGCCCATTAACTTCCATCAATCTTTGTGATAACCCATTAATTCTACAAATCCAACTCCTATGCTGGTGTTCCACATGATCTTCTAAAGTCTTTATAATCCCCAATGCTTGAAAGGGCTGCCTTACTATAGTTAGTCCACCAATTGCCATTATTGTATTCTAATAATACTCCATGGTCAAGCTCACAAAGATGCCTAAATAAACTCCGACAATTAGCCCAATCTCCTAGTTTATCGTCCACCGAGAAACATGGTATCATGATCGAGATCATCAGTCTAAATCCAATTTACTCCGAACCATGTAGACATACTCAGCATCTATATTCAACTAGGATCACCTATTTAAACCCAAATCTTTTGTCCAACGAGAAATCCTACATGTTTCCCCCAAGTCACTTATGTAATATCAACTGCCTCCTATCAATATCCCATGGCTAAGTTAAATCCAAATACTTCCAAGAATTTTAGCTTGCGATCAAATTCGTCCTATAAATCCAATTCACTCATGGGTAGTGAAAGCTACGCTACTCTATAATCATGATCCCACCAAGTTCATCACCAACATGGAAGCCTTATAATCCACCAAAGAGTCTTAGATAGTTCCTCAAAGTCATTGATATAAACTCATCAAGTCCTTGCCCTCTGTCCCTATCTCCTTGAATTGGTCTCCCTATGGCATCGTCAGTTTTGGTGCGATCTTAGGAAGATAATGTGCTCATTCACTTTGTCCACTAGCTCCATAATGAACCCAGTGACAAGCAAGGTTACGGAGGCTTAACAGATTCTCCTGCAATTCCGTAGGTTAAGCTCATGGTTAAGGTTTCGAGCTGGGGTATCTCGTGGAGCCTCAAAGGGTCTAGGAATGGGTCTCTAATCTTGAGGGTTAAACATAATCATACGGGGTTGCACTTGGTCGAGGAGGCTGTAGTAAAAGTCATCAACGCTTGCTGGTCGCCGAGGTGAAATCCTTGGTGCATATTGTCTTGCTTGTCTTCGGTTGAGGAGAGAGATGAGAGGGGGAAGTAGCATAGAGGAGGGAACGCCTAAAGGGGTTCTATAGTGCAAGTGCGAACAAACAAGTGCCAAAAAGGGTCAAACACAAACAACAAAATAAGGCAGGTGATATAGTCGCATACTTGTTGCCTAGGGCAAAAGTGCGATTTATATCAAAACATAAACAAATAAAAACAAGCAACACACAATCATGGTTCTACTCGAACCATCATACGGACTCGACTGCGCATAGGGGGTACACGACTCATCCTACCCTAGGGGTTCTCGGACTCCATAGTCATGCCTTGTGCCTCGTGCAGTCTCCCGGGTTTTCCTCAGGTGTTGCTACGTCTCTTGTAGTTGTTTGATGGAATGATCCGGTTGAGCTTGAAGAGTCTTCAACAACTTCTTGCTGTTGAAGTGATGGGGTGAAGGTGGCTTCTCATAGCGAGCATTGACTCGGTCTTCGTTGTCTTCTTAATCATGATGATCCTTCTTGTCTTCTAAGCCATCGATGGTACCGGGTAGGCAATCCTTTATGCAATGACATTATCAAGGCATAATAGAGGTCCATCATGTCGGTTACGTTGATGATAACATCGACACCAAGAGCGGGGATGAGGAGAACTGTTTTCCTGCTCACTATGGTGAGGCGGACCAAATGGCTAGGTTCTCATCCATCGGTGGTTGCCGATACAACAACAAGAGTGACAGGTTACTCTAGTAGCGATGTATATCATGAGCTTGCATATCCTATGCCCCGATCATCGAGGCTAAGGTTGCATCATCTTGGGGCGATGTCAAGGGTGTCACCATCTCACAGGTCTTCGTGTCCTCATTCCTCGAGGATGCATCTTACATTGGTATCTTCTTGTTGTGATGTCGCCAATCTTGTGTTCAGGAGATGTGGGTGAATGTCCGCAAGGCAACTTCCTTCTTGATTATCCACGAGGATTACAAGGAATCCGGTGGCTAGGGACATAAGGGTTCTAGCGACCATTAAATTTTGAAGGAAGAGGAAAGTATATCTTAGCTTTGAAAAACTCGTAAGGGAAGAGAAGAATAGATAGTTTTGAAAACTAGTAGTAGTTTTGGAAATAGTTTTACCCTAACTAACGACCATGCTAACTAAGGCTTCCTACAGTCAGGATGGCTCTGATACCAGCTCTGTGGGGACCCCGACTCAAAAGTCGTGATCACCGAATGCACGTGTACAGTGATCCCAGAGATCAATGCTCACTGAACACACAGAAGCTGAATAACAAGAGTCTTACATCCATACATACCGTCTTACACAAATTGTGACCATTATGGTCAAGTCTTACATTGATAAAGCCTTAAGGGCTGAACATCAAATGAAACACAAGCAGCGGAAATCGTCGTCGATAAGTAGAACCCATGCCATCTGCCTTAACCCTACGGGCATTACATTTGGAAACGCCCTAGTTCGCATGTTCGCTCCAAAGAACTCTTCTTCGAACTCCGGTTCTTCCATGCCTGGTCAATTAAATAACCAGTGGCAAGCCAATGAGTACTTTGAATGTACTCGCAAGCAACCCATGTTTTGGTTCAAGGTACAACAATGCATGACATAGGTAAATTTTGCATAAAGCTAGTTTTGAGTGCAATGACATGTTCAACATCCTATAAAGCATGCGTCAAGAGAATTCAAGTAACCATGAGGACAAGTTACAGATATCTACATAAATAGAGTGGGCACCAACCCATTTATCATAAACAGAGTGGGCACCAACCCATCTCAATCGTGTCAAGTCCTTTGACTTGACCCAAGTCATTTCCATCATCACACACACTGGATTTGAAAACAAGTGGACGTAGCCCAAGAGCGGTTACCCAACTGTCCTTGACCGTGGACACGGCTATTCGAATAGTTTTACACTCTGCAGAGGTTGCACACTTTACCCACTAGATCCGGGGAACTTCCGTGTCATCCACGACCCGCGGTACCTCAAGTACCCGGGGTAAGCACCCGATCACTACCTTTCCCTAGACGACACTAACATGGAGTCCACTCGATTGGCAGTAACCCCCGTGCCCAACATCTCACATAACAATTTCGTGGAGCCTTGCTCCCATATCCATCACATACCACCGCACGGGTACCAACGGTGTGTCCGGTGCCCCATAAAGATGGTCATGGCCGCCCTACCTGGCACGACCCCGTCCCAAGAGAGAGCACCAACTCTCCCCCGTCACTAGTAATGCGGGCTCCAAGCTAGTATCCGACTAGGTACTCAATAATGCCCTTTCCCATATAAGGGTAGAGTGGTCGCGCATGTAAGGTTGGAATAACGGTCGCAACTCCGACCAATCCGTTTTGAAAACAACACACACCTTCCTTGGCACACCACTTCATCATCAAGTGGTCACCCATCTCATCATCTCCCTCGGGCATAAGTGGCACCCGACGGGGTTTTCGAAAAGACTTTTGAAATCACATTTCCTCCTTCACCATGCACAAACCCATCCCATTTGCGTAGCATCTACATTTGCATCCTATCTACTCCCACCGGCATAACCCTCATAAGAAGGTAGGGCCATGCACAATGCAAGTATCAACGAGGAAGTAATCGTGGTAACCAACCCACGTGGTTCACCATCTTATCATGGTTCCGATGCATCGATAATAAAGAGCTAAAATGACATGCATATAAAGGGTATCATAGTCATGGTCAAAGGGCTGCTTGCTGTTTCATCGTAGTCTTGAAATCTTCCGTCCTTCTCCAAGTACTCCATCTACTTCGTCAACTAACGCCGGAAACAACCATAATAAGCAACACAACAAGGCAAGAATAAATGTGCTCTAAAAATGTGAAGTTGACTTTTATTGGATACCTCTGGTCATATGAGGGATGACCAAAGTGATTTCATTGGAAGTGGATCAATGGACATCTCCGAACATTTCAATATGATGGAATCAAGAGGTTTATGGTTTTGCAAGAAGTGTATAGAAATATATTTTTGAAAAATGAGCAAAGGCACCCATTTAACAAAGGATGATTTTAGAAGCATCTAGGAATTGGTTTCACTGGATTTGGAGTTCAAATGAATATCCTATGATTTTGCAAAGTTGGCTATATATAAAGAAATACACCACTAGTTGAGGTGATACAGAAAATATTAGTAAAAATGTTCAAAAACTAAGTTTTGATCTTAGATGCATCTAGGAATTTGAATCATGGGATTTGGGTCAAGTTTGAGCTCTCTGTGATTTTCTAAAGTTCATCACAGAAGTAGGAAAACAAGATTTGATAAATGTTTGTGATGAAAAAGTCTCTGGAAAAATGTGCATGTTGCACCAACAGGTAGAGCATGATTTATGGAGTCTCCAGAAATTTGAATCATCAAATTTAGAGTTGATTTGATTTGTTTATGGATTTTAGAAACTCCACAGAAAAGAAAAAGGGGGAAAGGGCTTTACCCAATGGGCTGGATCTGGGCGGCGACGGCGTGCATCGGGCGAAGCTTAGCAGCAAGCGCCATGGGCGGCCCAGTGGCTCAAGACGACGCTGTGAGGCTCGCCAAGGCGGCTTCGAGAATACGCCGCGAGGGAGGCGGTCAAGGGGAAGGCGCCTCCACTTAAACGGCGGGGCCCAGCCACTGGGTCGCTGACGCGCGGGGCCCGCCTGTCGGGTTCTTCTCCAACCTCCCGCGCGGGCGCGTCTGGAGACAGAGGAGGCGAGGCCGGACGGTGCGGGCGCTCTCCCCGACGGTACGGGCCACCTCCGGCGACGCCCGGCGTACCAGAGCGCTCAGGAGGCCATGCCGCACCCACCCGTGGGTGGCACGGTCTCCCCGAGGCATCGGGCTGAGCAGGGCATTGGCCGCGGCGGACGAGGCTGACGGTGAGGTTGGGGGCACGGTGCTGCGGCCGCGGAGAAGAGAAAATGGAGTCCGGGAGAGGTCCGTGGGGAAGTGGGCGATGCTCTGGTGCAGGTAGGAGGGGGTGAGGAGCACCGGAGAGCTCAAATTTGAGCGGTGGCCGGCGGCAAGATTTCCGGCCATGGAGGTGGATGGGGGCACTAGCGGAGGATTGGGTTGGACCAGAGGGACTCTAGGGGAGAGGGGGAGCAAACGGAGTGGAGGGGAGGCTCGGGGGTGGCCTTAAATAGCCGCCCCGTAGCTCATGGTGGGACTTGGCGCCACGGTGGCCGCGGCAACGGCTCGGGAGGCCAGGAGGGAGGGAGTGAGGTTGTCTACGGTGTTCGTGGGCGTGGTCCAAGTCGGGGGAGAAGGAAAGGGGAAGCGGGGCGAGGTCAGAGGCGCGCGCGTGTGAGGTCGCCCATTGGAGCACTCGGGCGGCCGGTCTGCGCGTGCGAGAGGAGGCAGCAGGAGGAAGAGAGAGGAGGGGGCCAGCTCGGTGTCGTGTTGCGGACGTCGAGGAGCATCGAGTGGCGCGAGGTGGAGGCTCGAGGTGGTCGGGAGTGCCGTGTCAACGGTCGGGAGCACGTTGACGTGCTCCAGCCTGTGAATGTCCGCACCCGCAGCTTTTCCTCGCGTCCTCACGCGCCCACTTGCGTCTAGTGGCTGCTCAGGGGAGTAAACAATGTGGGAAAGGCATTGGATGCCCTGGGGCTTGCCAGGAGTGAGAGAGAGGTGAGAGAATGGGAGGAAAGCTGCTGTCCAGAGAGAGAAAGTGAGGGTTTCACCTCCAAATAATTGAGCTGTGGGATAGCCATTGCTACTGGACGTGCAAGGGGACTAGTAGGGGATGTGGTAACAAGTTGAGCTCATGGAGAATAGTGGAAGTGGCCAAGACAGGCATTTTAATATTTTGCCGGAAGGTGTTTGATGGAGTTTTGGACAAGCTAATGACTTCCATGGCCAAGATACTCCATGGGGTGAAATGTCACATATAATTAGGGCCTTCCACCAATTTGGAGATCATTTGAAGAAAGTTGACAATGCAACTTTGGTAAACCCTAGAATTTAGCAGAAATGAACTTGTGTAGATTTAGTTGATAAAATCACTTCCCCTTGATGCACCACTTGGTGTGGTGGCCTCATTTGGTCATGTGATCATGCTCACAAGAGTTGGGGTCAAGGAGAGAAAGTTGGTAATGCAAAGTTGTTCAAATATGGTTCTGGACAGAAAGAGTTTTGGGGCACTTTGATCAAGTTAACTTGCTCTCCAACTTGTGCCATTTGGTCTAGATGAATTATTAGACCATTTGAGCAAGTACACAAGTTTTGAGAACATTTGGACATGTTTGGCAATGTAAAGTTGCTCAAACTTCAAAATGGATGAAGTGGTTACGAGGGGATTTGATGATGTTATCTTGTTCTCCAAGTCATGAGACTTGGCAAGATCACCAAATATGTCATATGTGACATGATAGAATTTTGTTGGAATATTTGGAGAATATTTCCTTTGTAAATATTTCAAAATCTTGAAATATCCAGAAAGGGTTTATGAGGGGTTTGACCAATATTTTGATCATAACCATGTGTTGAAACTCTTATATATGGACAATATATGTCCTATGAGTTTCCCTAAATTTTGGCAAATATTTCTGAAGCAATAAAATAATTTTTCCTATTAAAGACCATTTCGGACTTAAGAAAAGCTTATAAATAAAATAGGAAAATAACCTTTAAAATTATATTTTTGTGGTTTCGGGAATCCTATATCTAATAGGAGTCAAATATATTTTAGAAATATTTTTACTGCCCTTAATTAAGTACTTGCAAGGCAAACCTCAATTCAGGGTTTTGAAAAACTAATTTTGAAAATACTATTTGGCCAAATTATTTTTGTAAGAAAATATTTTTATGTCCTATACACATGGCATGATCATTGGCTCAAGGGTTTGGAGCAAGGAGATGAAGTATAGGAGTTGGAGGATTTATTTTATTTTTAGAGCGCTTGCAAACAGCAGACAAAAATCAAATCAAGCAAAGTCCAAAACACTCAAAAGTTTTTGTCAAACCACATTTTTGCATGATTAAGAGCTTAAGTGCTGTGCCATGAAAATCAGGGTGTGACAAATTATGAGATTATCTAGGCATGATCATGTATATAGGCATCACATCCGTGACAAGTAGACCGACTCCTACCTGCATGTGCTACTATTACTCCTCACATCGACCACTATCCAGCATGCATCTAGAGTATTATGTTCATAAATAACAGAGTAACGCGTTAAGAAAGATGACATGATGTATAGGTATAAACTCATGCAATATGCTATAAACCCCATATTTTTATCCTCGATGGCAACAATACAATACGTGCCTTCTCGCTCCTAACATCCTTTGGGAAAGGACACCGCAAGATTGAACCCAAAGCTAAGCACTTCTCCTATTGCAAGAAAGATCAATCTAGTAGGTCAAACTGATAATTTGAAGAGACTTCTAACGATAACTTAATCACACATAAAAGAATTTAGAGGAGATTCAAATATTTCTCATAGATAAACTTGATCATAAACCCACAATTCATCGGATCTCGACAAACACACCGCAAAAAGAGTTACATCGAATAGATCTCCAAGAAGATCGAGGAGAACATGGTATTGAGATTCAAAGAGAGAGAAGAAGCCATCTAGCTAATAACTATGGACCCAAAGATCTGTGTTAAACTACTCACAACTCATCGGAGAGGCCTTGGAGATGATGTAGAGGCCCTCCATGATCGATTCCCCCTCGGGCGGAGCGCCGGCGAAGGCTCCAAGATGGGATCTCGCGGATACAGAAGGTTACGGCGGCAGAAATAGTTTTTCGTGGTCGCTTCTGATGTTTTCAGGATACATGGGTATATATAGGAGGAAGAAGTAGGTCGGTGGACGCCCGAGGGGGCAACGAGATAGGGGGCGCGCCCAGTAGGGGGGTGCGCCCTCCACCCTCGTGGCCGCCTCTTTCGTTTCTTGACATCCACTCCAAGTCCTCTGGATCACGTTTGTTCCAAAAAGATCGCTCCCAAAGGTTTCATTCCGTTTGGACTCCTTTTGATATTCCTTTTCTTCAAAACACTGAAATAGGCAAAAAACAGCAATACGGGCTGGGCCTCCGGTTAGTAGGTTAGTCCCAAAAATGATATAAAAGTGTAAAGTAAAGCCCATAAACATCCAAAACGGGTAATATAATAGCATGGCACAATAAAAAATAATAGATACATTGGAGACGTATCAATCAGCACTGCTCCAAGTCCTCGACGAGAAGCGTCGCAATACACTTGATAATCCTTGCGTTGATCTGGAAGAATCAATACTGGATCTGTAACCAAGCGTTTCTTCAACTCCTGAAAACTAGCCTCACATTCCTCAGTCCATTTGAACTTGGTGTCCTTCTTCAACAACTCCGTCATAGGCTTTGCAATCTTAGAGAAATTCTCAATGAACCTCCTGTAGTATCCTGCGAGTCCAAGAAAACTCCGGTTATCTCCAACTGACGTGGGTGCTTCCCAATTAGTCACCATGACAACCTTGGCGGGGTCTACTATTATTCCTTCTCCGGATATAACATGTCCGAGGAATCCAACTTCCTTCAACCAAAACTCACACTTGCTGAACTTGGCATACAACTGATGTTCTCTGAGCTTCCCAAGTACCAAACGCAAATGCTCCTTATGCTCCTCTTCATTCTTCGAGTAGACCAGAATATCATCAATGAACACCACGATGAACTTATCCAGAAACTCCATAAACACGTTGTTCATCATGTTCATGATATTGGCAGGCGCATTAGTCAGACCAACTGACATAACGGTATACTCATATAGCCCGTACCTTGTGGTAAAAGCTGTCTTAGGTATACCCTGCTCTCGAATCTTTAGCTGATGGTATCCTGATCGTAGATCGATCTTGGAAAATACTTTAGCTCCTTGCAAAAGGTCAAACAAATCATTGATCATTGGCAGTGGGTACTTGTTCTTGATCATCACTTCGTTCAACCCTCGATAGTCAGCAACCATCCTCAACAATCCATCCTTCTTCTCCACTAGAAGCACTGGTGATCCCCAGGGCGTTGAACTTGGGCAAATATAGCCTTTATCCAGTAACTGCTTAATCTGCTTCTTAATTTCTTCCAAATCCTTTGCGGGGATCCGATACGGTCTCTTAGATATTGGCCATGTGCCTGGCAAAAGCTCAATCAAAAACTCATTGTCTCTATCTGGTGGCATGCCTGGCAACTCCTCTGGAAATACATCAGGGAAATCCTTCACCACTGGTACTTCCTCCTGTACAATTCCTGATAAGGAATTCACTTGAGTCCTCTTCGGCACATGCCCGCAGCCCTCCATACTTCAATAACCAATCCATGCCTAATATTACATCTAGTCCTCGTGACTCCAATACTATTAGGTCTGAGGGGAACACGTAGTTACCAATTCTTAATGGTAACCGATCACACCATAGGCTAGCCCTATACTCTACTCCTGGCAAGGTTACTAATATGGGTGACCTAAGGGCTTGGGTTGGCAAGTTAAACTTATCCACAAATCCCCTTGATATCTATGAATGCGATGCACCAGTATCAAAAAGAATGATTGCAGTAAATGACTTAACCAAAAACTTACCTATTACTGCATCTGGCTGTCCCTCAACCTCCTCCACACTAACGTGGTTCACTTGTCCTCTATTGAAAGGGTTGGGCTTCTTCCTAGAGCTTCCATTGCCATTATCATTCTTTGCTTCAGAACATTCCGTGGCGTAATATCCATTCTTCCCGCACATGAAACAAGTAATGTGACTTAGATCCTTCTTGGTGGGCATTGCTGGGTTGGAACGGTTCTGGCCGTTGCTTCCTCCATTGGAATTATGGCCTCCATGGTTCTGGTGAATGTGTCCTCCCGAGTTCGGGTAAAATGAGCCCTCTGCTGAGCTCCTGAATTGTACTTCCCTCGTCCATACTTCCTCTTGCGGTTGTCTATCTGCTGCTGCTTCCCTTCAATCATGAGAGCTCTATCTACCAACTCCTGGTAGTTGATGAAAGTTGCCACCATCAGCTGCATGCTCAGCTCATCATTCAGTCCTTCCAGAAACTTCTCCTACTTAGTTGCATCTGTAGCAACGTCATCTGGGGCATAACGTGCTAACTTACTAAAATCATCCACATACTAGCCCGCTGTGCGTCCTCCTTGGCGCAAGTTGCGAAACTCGCGCTTCTTCATGGCCATAGCTCCCGCTGAAACATGGGAAGTGCGAAAAGCCTGCTGTCGGTGTCAAAACCGGCGGATCTCGGGTAGGGTGTCCCGAACTGTGCGTCTAGGCGGATGGTAACAGGAGACAAGGGACACAATGTTTTACCCAGGTTCGGACCCTCTCGATGGAGGTAAAACCCTACGTCCTGCTTGATTAATATTGATGATATGGGTAGTACAAGAGTAGATCTACCACGAGATCAAGGAGGCTAAACCCTAGAAGCTAGCCTATGGTATGATTGTTGTAATGTATGTTGTCCTACGGACTAAAGCCCTCTGGTTTATATAGACACCGGAGAGGGCTAGGGTTACACAGAGTCGGTTACAATGGTACGAGATCTACATATCCGTATTGCCAAACTTGCCTGCCACGCCAAGGAAAGTACCTTCCAGACACGAGCCGGAGTCTTCAATCTTCTATCTTTGTAGTCTTGGAGTCCGACGGATAATGATAGTCCGGCTGTCCGGACACCCCCTAGTCCAGGACTCCCTCAGTAGCCCCTGAACCAGTCTTCAATGACGATAAGTCCGGCGTGCATAATGTTCGGCATTGCAAGGCGGGTTCCTCCCTTGAATAATCCAGAGAAGATCATGAACACCAGGATAGTGTCCGGCTCTGCAAAAATAATTTCCACATTCCACCGTAGAGAGAATAAAACATATACACTAACTCAATCTGCTGACGTATTATGCGGCGTGACATCACACCGCTACCAAGCCCTTGTTTGAATCGTTTTTTACTATTCCACCTCAGCACGTTTAGCGAAGCGGTTTCTTGGCACGTCTTGTCGAAGCAGAGATCGTGTCCCTCTATTCCGGGATCCTCATCAATACGCGTGGGTAACCCAACCGTTCCGCCGCCACGCCTCTATCTATCGGGGAATCCCAAACGGTCTCGGAGATGGCCCTTGGTATTTCTTCCCTTTATAAGAGGACCAAGGCATGTCCTTGTTCTTCAATCTCGTGATCGAATCTTTCCTCCGCTCCCAGCCCAACACCCGAGCTTCAAATTGAGCGCTTGGATCCTCAACCATGTCCGCTCCGACCTCCGGGGGTTGGATGCCCTCCTCCGCCACGGAGGAGGACATATTGAAGTTGCGTGAGGCCAAGCACCAGCCCACGAGGTTTCAAGACAGGTTGCCTGCCCCAGGCAGGCCGTGCCCGCCCGAGCCCGTGAATATGTCGCTCAGATCCCACCTCCGCCGGGTTTAGGCTTCCCGACGGATCCCTTCGTGAGAGGGCTCTGCTCTACTATGGGCTGGACTTTCACGACTTGGCCCGAGTCCATCCTCCATATCTCCGCATTCATTATCGTCTGCGAGGCCTTCCTCCGCGTCATTCCCCACTTCGGCCTATGGCTGAAGACCTTCAAGGTGGAGCCGAAGATGATCGGGGGGCGTCAAGTGGAGTTCGGCGGGGCGACCATAAGCAAAAAGTCGATGCCCCGTGGCCCGAGGGTTCCCTCCAAGAGGAACTTGGACTGTGGCAGCAGGAGTGGTTCTACATCACCGCTCCAAGGGGCAGCAGGCAAAAGCCGCCGCCCTCATTCCGCCCGGGACCTCCATGCCAACTGATGTCGTGGGTCAACCAAGGGCTCAACTAGGGGCCGTCCGAGGACGTGCCCTCACTGCAGGGATGGATTCGAGACCTCCAAGCGAGGGAGATCGACCTGATCAAGGTGATGCCGGTTATGCTAATCAGGCATCTTCCGCCGTGCAAACGCCGTCCTCTCCGTCTATGGGAGTTCAATCCGGAGGGACCTCGTATTCTCCAACACTTTATGGGTGCGACACCCACGGAGATGTACAAGCTGTTCTTCGGACCGCAGGTGGCGTGTCCGGATTCGGCCGAGGACGCAGGCCTAAGCCGCGATCGCCCGTATAATCAGGTAGATAGCTCAGAGTCCGGACATTCTATTTATACGCCTTTCAAAAGTTCGTCTCCTGACCCTTTGTTCTTTACAGGAATGGGTGGCGCGATCAAGGCTGATAAGGTGTCCGGCCCCCCTCCCAGAGACCGCACTGGAGCCCGTGCTGGTCAGAATGTTGGAGGTTGCGCCCACAGAAGGGGGCGACGGGGGAAATAGAGGAGCTAATATTTCTCCCAAAGGGGCGACGGAAGAGGAGGGAACCAAGAGCCCCTCCCTTCAGAGGGAGAAGAGGACCGCCTCCGAAGATCCGGAGGCCAAAGCCCCTAAGCGTGAGAAGAAATCTTCCCCGGGGGGTCCGGCGCCCGAAAAGAATCCGGACGCGCAATCATCGCCGAAGGACCAGCCCTCCAACGAGCCGTCAGTATGAAAGAGGAAGTTAATTAGTAAGGAAGTACCTTCATTCGTGTTTCTGTGGGTAACCAAAATATTTATATTTGCAGTTCGGATCTGCAGCCTTCTCAGATGAGTTCATCTTCGGGGGACCTTCTTCCGGAGATGATGGAGAGCGATACGCCTCCGTCCGCAGCGCCGCCAAATGAGGCAGGCGAGCCCGAAGTGTCATCACGGAGGGTATCCCCGAGTCCAGAGGGGCCAGAGAGTTCGGCACCTACTAGTGTCCGCCGAGAATCAAGAATCTGCTTGAGAGGGCGCCCATTTCAGAAGATCATCGTGCGTTAATGCGCATGGTGATTGGAAGGATTTCATCCGCCGAGAGCGGATTGCGTAATGCCGCCATGAGTTTGCTGGCGGGGTTTGAGGTATGCGAAAATGGCGCACCCCTTTGTTTAACAGTTTTGCATATAAAAAATGCGCCCTATATAGATAGTAGCCCCTGAGACTCGGTAGGTTGTCGGAAACGACAGCGTACTGAGGATCGAAATCTAAACTAATGAATTTCGTCGTTCCTATGCAGGTGGCGGATGTTCCGGGGGCTAACCGGACTAGTCATTTTGCCGAATTAACTCGGCAGCTTGACCTGGCAGATGAGGACATCGCACTTGTCAATAGGCGACTTGACGAGTCGCAAGGTAAAATAATTCTCCGCAGTCGCTTTATTAAGGCGGTCAAAGCCCGCCTCTGATAAATTATATGTTGTTTATACAGACGGTGCTGCTGCTGTGGAGAGCCTTCTGGCCGAACTTGCTCTAGCTAAGGAGCAAGCCCGAAGGAGTGACGCGCTGCCTCGAGGGCGGCCGAGGAGTTGAAAGTCGAAAAGTTGCGCGACCGCCTAAGCTAGGCGGAGGTGGCCGAATTGGCCATGAAATTAAAGGATGCCATCGACCGCAATGAGGCTCTTGAAAAGGAGCGCTTATCGGAGCGGGAAGACTCAAGAAGGCCACCGCCGGTTAAGGATGCCCGCCTCGCAATGCGGGCTATGAAGGAGAGCTGCGCCAGTCGGAGAGATCGCACCGCAAGCCTTTTCGCGCGTCGCCGGTTTATGGATTCAAAGTATGCTCAATTTGAGCGGCTGTGGAGTCCGGAGGATCCGTATATGGACTTGGCTGCGAGTGCGGCTGATGCTGTTAAGCACTTCCGGAGCCAGGAGGATCACGAGATGGAAGAGCTGTATTGGACTCAATTCCACAGTCCGGATCGCCCACTTCCATTGACGGACCGGCTGGCCGAATGGGCCGAGCTAAATAGATTGTCCGGACTAGCCATGACTGACATCGTGGCCCATGTCTGGCCAGAGAGTTCCAAGGCGACGAGCTACTTCGGCTTACTACAGCAATTCCTTGGGGCGGTGCCGCATATCAAGGAGATGAAGCGGTCGGCCTGCATCGAGGGCGCGCGGATGGCTCTGGCCCGTGTGAAGGCGCATTGTCCGGAGATGGACGCCACCGCTATTGCTGCCCAGGGTTCGGATGAAAACCGGCTCCCTGCTGAGCACTATTTCCGGGAGGTTATGCGTGGCGCCGTGCAATAGAGTCACAAAGTGTTTCAAGAATGTAACGCTCAATTGAACGCATTAGCTTGTAAATCAATGATTATGGTATAACCTTTTTATACTTGTGCGCCCAAGTAGTAAAACTTCTCTGTCGGCCGCTTACGATACTTGTGTATAACCCGAAGATGCGATCTTCGCTTCAGCCCCTCGCACAAGGTTTGGGGTGTTCGCAAAATAGCGTGTTTTCACACTTAATCCGGACGCCTCAGTCCTGTTATAAGGAGGTGGTAGCGAGCTAACGAGGCAATCCGCACTATAATGCTTTATCACTTTCACTTAGCCGTGGAGCTCGAGGGTGGGGCTACGATATAGCCTCGTGGCCCCGCACATCTCCGAATTCGGGTGCGAGTGCCGACCGAAACGGTCCTTCGCCAAAGCGGGAATTCTAAACATTCCGATAGTCGATCGAGTGGTCGACCAGTCTCTCGTCAGATCATGATCGGTTTCGGCTTTCATCGAGGCGCCGCCAAATTAATCGGGCACAATCGCAGAGTTCTCCGGTGCCGCGTTAGCGGATGATACGTAAACGAAGGCAGCAAAACACAGGAGCCGGGCAAACCCAACATTTGACCAAAGACATGATTCGGAGCTGATGCATATAAGGCCTAACTCGAGACGCCGAACACTCCCTAAGGTGTTCGGTCTTTATAGTAATGGGAAAAATGATGCCCTAAGCCCCTAGTGTCCAGGTACGGGCATGGTCTTCTGACGCGGCCGATGCCAAAGCGTCAGGCTCTGCTTTGGCTATAGGAAGAAACCAAGGGAGAGTAACAACAAGAGACAGTAAAAAAGGTTTACGCAGGGTCTTAATCTGAAAAGAATCCTCACAACGGGTCCCTACTGCACGTCTGCGCCTGTGTCTCCGTTGCACCGTTATCCTGGACGGGTATGCACATTGTTCATCTATAGAAAGAGAGGAACGTTTAGTTTAAAAACAATTTGTGCGGAAAGTATGTAAAATAAAAAATATAAATAATTAAAGCAGGGTTTGAATGAACCCGCGGTTGTTTGTGCGCATAGCCCGCTATGAAGGGGTATGCGGCTAGGGAGCCCCTAGCCTACTGACGCCGGATTCGTCTATCCGAGTCCTGGGTCTTGAAGTGACCCTCGCACTGAAATGATGCCACGCGGACCAGGCATCTTGAGTGTAAGAGACGCGTAATGCGGCATGGCGTTGAAGCGGATAAAAGCCTTACGTCCCAAGAGTGCTTGATATTCACTTTCAAATGGGACGATGTGAAAAATTAATTTTTCTCTTCGATAATTGTTCGGTGATCCGAACACGACCTCTAGTAATATGGAGCCTGTGCACTTGGCGTAAGGGCCCGGCGTTACTCCTCTGAAGGGAGTGCGGCTGTGTCGGATGTTGGCAGGGTTTATCCCCATCCTACGGACTGTTCTGGAATACAACAGGTTTAAGTCACTGCCTCCGTCCATTAGGACACTGGTAAATCATAGTCCGTCTATTATGGGATTCAATATCAGGGGAGTCCGCCCCGCATTTCGAACGCTTCTGGAATAGTCCAGGTGGTCGAAAGTGATTGGTTTTGATGTCCAATCTCTATTGTTTGCTGGGTTGGACCGTGTGAAGCTCTTTTTGGAAAGTGCCGCACTATTTTTCCGTATTATCACATGAAGTGAGTTTACTGCTTTAACCCCTTGTGGGAAAGTCTTTTGTTTTCTGGTGCTCTGCTGGTGGGGTTTATCCTCTTCGCTTGACGCGTCGAGCCCCTTGTGTTCGGCATTTAGTCGGCCGGACTGTTTAAAACCCAACAATCCTGTGGGTGTGATTTGCGTGCCTTCCGTCTTGTGGATTTGACATATCCGACCCAAAATCTTCTTTTTGTTGGACATTCGTCATTGTCATCCTTTAGAGGCTGTGTTTTATTATTGGGCCGCGAGCTTTTAAATCCGGCGTTGACTACCGTGCTCTTTGGGCTTTTCTCTTTATTCCGGCGCTGCTCTTTTCTGCGCCGTGATTTTCCGTTTCCATCTCTTATCTCGGATGTACTTGGGTTGCTGGTGCTGCATCTTGCTAACCAGCTGTCCTCGCCCGCACATAAGCGGGTCACGAGGCTTGTTAGTGCGGACATTGTCCTCGGCTTTTCTTGACCGAGGTGCCTAGCGAGCCATTCGTCTTGGACATTGTGCTTGAAAGCTGCTAAGGCTTCGGCGTCCGGACAGTCGACTATTTGGTTCTTTTTGGTAAGGAACCTGTTCTGCATTTCGCTACCGACTCTGCGGGCTGTTGAGTTATATGACTTAGATCATCTCGTGATCCGGAGGCGGACATAAGTCCCTTGAAATTTGCTCTAAACGCGTCCCCGAGCTCTTCCCAACTTCCAACAAGATTTTCTCGGGAGGCTTTTAAGCCAATGAAGGGCTGGCCCTTTGAGCTTGAGTGGTAAATATTTTATGGCATGGAGATCGTCTCCTCCGCCATATGTATATGTAGTATATAATCTTCTATCCAGACTCTAGGGTCTGATGTTCCATCGAGGCCTCTATGTTGATGGGTTTAAATCCTCTGGGAATTCATGGTCCAAGACCTCATCGGTGAAACATAGCGGGTGCGGCGCCCAGTATTTGTGTGTGTCGTTATCATCGGACACTTGACGTGTTACCTTGCTTCTTGGGGCCTTCTTCTTTGGCCCATAAATGGACCTAGCTGGGCCATCTACCCTTCCGAGTTCGTTGGTGGATTTATGTGTGGCGCCGCTTTCATAGTTTGGCTCATCATCCGCCGCCTATCCAACCAGCAGCCCTTTATTTTTGGACGATGGAGGCTCTATGGCCTCCTCGTCGAATTCTGGTAGCAGCTTGCGCTTCGGGTAGCTCTTTGATTGGTGGCCATTGCCGTACTTATCTGCGGTGTTGAGCACTTTGCTCCATCTCATTCTGAGTGTGTCTTCCGCTGTTTTGAGCTTCCGTTTTTCCTTCTTCAGGCTTCTTGCAGTGCTGACGAGTCTTTTCCGAAGGTTCTTACTCTCCGCGACGGTTCCGCGTATGGTCGTCCGGACTATTGTTCTCGCCGGGCTTGGGTTGATTATCGGACTCGTCCTATTCGGACGGTTGCTTATTTGCATGTTCGTCGTCCGATTGTGAGCCCTGCCGTATCGCGGGCTCCTTGGGAGCGTTATTGTCGTTTACGCCATCGTTTTGGTCGTTTATCGGCGGGGTTATCTTCCGCCGAGGCCCGTTGGTCCTCGTTATCTTCTGCCGTGGCTACAAAGTGGGTGGTGGGTGGGATCTGAATTTCGCCGCTCGACCCCAACCATCCCGCCATAGTCCGCCAGACTCTCCGATAACGAGAGATACTTTAGTGAATTCAAAATATCACCAAAAGGCGAACTTTCGAAGATGTCCGCGGTGGTGAATTTATAACCGCGCCTAATCCAATCGATTGGTAGGGCGCGGAGGTTGAGTCCGGCGAGGAGTTTGGCGTCTCGGAATCACGAAGTTTCGCAGGGACAAGATCGGTGTTCGCTCCATCGCCGTGGATGTTGAAGCCCTGTGGCGCGCGTCATCCACCGCCTCGAGCATGGGCGATCGCCTCGCTAACGGCCGAGTGGATCCGGTGCGCCACCAAGGCGCGGCAGAGCTAGATCGCGCCCATCGTCACAAAGGCGGGCGCTTGGTCAGGTTCGAGTCCGTCAAGATCAAGTCTCCGCGACATCGGCCGTGAAGTTTAAGCTTCGAATCTGACTCGACGCTGGGCGTAGCTTCGATCTGCTCCAGATGGCCAAGTGAATTGCCCGCAGAAGGCGCCCGAATCTAAGAAGATCAGATGGGAGAAAAGATCATGACGGGAGAAAAGTCTCACCACGGACAGAGTCGTTGGTTGAAGATGCCATCAAGCCTATTGGTGACAAAGACGGAGGAACTCTCAATGAAAGCACCAATGTCGGTGTCAAACCGCGGATCTTGGGTAGGGGGTCCCGAATGCAAGCGCCTAGGCGGATGGTAACAGGAGACAAGGGACACAATGTTTTACCTGTGTTCGCCCTCTCGATGGAGGTAAAACCCACGCCCTACTTGATTAATATTGATGATATGGGTAGTACAAGAGTAGATCTACCACGAGATCAAGGAGGCTAAACCCTAGAAGCTAGCCTATGGTATGATTGTTGTAATGTATGTTGTCCTACGGACTAAAGCCCTCCGGTTTATATAGACACCGAAGAGGGCTAGGGTTACACAGAGTCGGTTACAATGGTAGGAGATCTACATATCCGTATTGCCAAACTTGCCTTCCACGCCAAGGAAAGTACCTTCCGGACACGAGCCAGAGTCTTCAATCTTCTATCTTCGTAGTCTTGGAGTCCGGCGGATAATGATAGTCCGGCTGTCCGGACACCCCCTAGTCCAGGACTCCCTCACCTGCTAAAACTGATCCCATGTAACAGTGTCAATGGGATAAGTGGCTGTGAAATTCTCCCACCATGATGCTGCGGGTCCATCAAGATGATGTGCGGCAAAATGCACTCTCTCCGCATCTGTGCATCCTGATGTGGTTAACTCCCTTCCAATCTTGCGGAGCCAATCATCTGCAACAATCAGCTCGGTGCTACTAGAGAACATCGGCGAATTCAACCTTAGTAAACAGGCTAATTGATCAACCGGTGGTGGAGGTGGTGGGTTGTTGTTGTTGTTGTTGTTCCCCTGGTTCTGATTCTGGTCTAATATCTGCATCAAGGCATTCTGATGCTGGATCAACTAAGTGAGCTCCAGTGGGAAAGCAAATCCATTGTCGCGTCTTGGAGGCATCTGATGGGTTTAGAAAAGATGAGAAAATAGAATAGAATGAGGTCTAGAGGGAAAACACTACCCATATGCACATGAGACAAACACAATCATATCACTTCAATCAATTCAAATAAGGGCATACAAGCGGTCTAACTATCGTTACAAAAGTTCTCGGACTATACTATATACATGGGGGAATACTACTACTGATATGGTGGTCGACTAGAAGTTTTAATCGGTGGAAGACTCCATGATATCTGCTCCAGCTTCATCAACATAGTCATCATCGCTATCATCGGGGTTCGAGTCGGTGTCGTTGATGATGATGTAGTTCTCGAGACAAGTGGAATCTTCATCTTCTCCTCCTGGCACGGGGTCTCCCATGAATACTCCTAGCTTCCTCGCCAGATCGTTGTTCTTCTCCACGAGTATCATCATTTCCTCCTCATATCCATCGCGTGTAGACTTGAGTTCTTCCTCTAGCTCCGTGATCCTATTCATTGCGTTCTTCATATCTATCATGCCTGTGCACATCTGGTTCTCCTGGCGTCGAATGCGCTGGTTTAACTCCTGGATGAAAGCTGTAATGGACCTATCCCTCCTGGTGCTGATCATCTCCCATTGCTCATCACGGCGCCCACAAATCTAGTAGATAGCATCCTTGAGATCCTTGTGGTAAACTTCTCCAATGCGTCCCATGGTGATGTCGGCTGCCATGCTCTTTCCTAGACTCCAGGTTGGTGCATCAAAGGAAAACTCTATGGGCTTAGTGACTGCATGAATGTCCTTTCTGGAACATGAACTCAAATCATCCAATGCTCCTCTTCTGGTAAAGTGGCGATGTAGGTCCCGGTGAAGCTTGGTATTCCAATGTTCAGGTATCTATTAACTTCCTTCAAGTGTCGTCCAAAAGGAGTGTCTTCATTCGGTTGTGTAAACTTGTTTCTTGCATCCACCATCCTATGGAGTAGAAAAGGGAGAGGAGTCAGAAATGAGAAGAGAGTAGTGACTTATGGTTTTAGCTTAGTGGTCGTGTCCTACAGTCAGCGTGTGCTCTAATACCATCTTGTAGCGACCAGACCTCAAACAGTATGATCTCTGTGCATCAGTGTCATCCCTGGATCGGTAATGCTGACACACATAGTACTTGATGATTTATAACAGAGTAGCAATCACACACTTATTACATCGAATGTCTCAGAAGAGAACTTATTACAATAATATGGCTTAAGGCCATCTAAAACGATAACAGCGAAAGGCTTGGAGGATAAAGCGAGTCCATCAACTCCAACGTCATAGCTGGGTGAAAGACAGCGACCTATGGCACCTTACTCATCGTCTGAAAAGTCTGCAACATGAAATGTTGTAGCCCGAAACGGGTCAGCACCTGGAATATGCTGGCAATGTAACACATAGAGTAATGAACACAAAGAATGCTATCACTACGCATATATGGCTGGTGGAAAACTCTATGGTTACAGGTTTGCATAAAGCCAATTTTTCCCTACAACAAAGGAATAAATTTTATTTAACTATCGTGGTGGTTGTTAAACATTGAGAAGGTTCCTCCAACTCAATCCCAATTAAGCATCATCATTAAACCAATCGAATTAGTTTTAGAGTGATGAGATCAACATGATAATCCAAGAACCAGATACTCAAAACGTCCATAACCGAGGACACGGCTAACCATGATTAGTTTGTACACTCTGGAGAGGATTGCGCACTTTTCCCCACAAGACTCGAACACATCCATGTTTGGAGATTCGAGACACAGTCTTTATGAAGCATTAACTCTCTACTCTGGGTAGACAGTACCACCTACAACCCACTACACCTACTAGTCTACCTCTTCAAGAGCTTCACGCAACTTACTCAACTATACTAGAGCCCATATTGGCTTGTGGCCTCACACGGAAATTTCTAGCATGAATAATCATATGATCCCTTTGAGCCTGGGTGGCGGACCGTAGGATGATCACACGAGTACTTCGGGATATCCAAGGACAACACTGGATTCTCCAGGTGCCCTAACAACCACTGGGTAATCCAGGGTGCCTCAAGCAATCCACCCAGATGTGTATTTAAGTAGCCACCTTAAGTTAACGGTTAATTCACAATACTCATATCTGTCATGGATACACTCACCCAAACCACGTCTACGAGCATAGCATAGCAATATAAGCATAACGTAAAAGTAACTCCCAAAGGTTTGATAATAAACAGGGCAATAGGTTCTACCTCATCATCTACTTCCCAAAACCCACGTGTTAAACAGATCCTAACCATGCAATGTTTGAGGGTTGATCTAATGCAATAAAACTGGATAGTAAAGAGGTATGATCAAAGTGTTACTTGCCTTGCTAATGATCCGTGAAACCTAGAGACTCGTAGTAGCACGCTTCACACTCCGGGTACTCTATCGCAAACAAACAAAACATATAGTAAGCACTCCGGGTAAAACTCAAATAAGAGATCTAACCAGAAAGTTCAACATAAGAACTCCAGTTTGCAAAAAGAATCAAAACAAACGAAGCAACGAAACTCAAACTGCGAAAGAAACAAGATCCGTTTTCTAATATGGACTAAAGTCAAATTTTATAGTACCAAAATATTGTTCAAGTTGGTTAAACAGAAAGAGGGCTTTGATACGAAGATCTAGGCACTTGAATGGCCTGATTCCGATAAACGAGCGAAAAGATAAACTAAAACGAAGATCTAGGCAGAAATCATGATCGAAAATAATCACGAAAAAACCCTTGAAAAAGAAAAACTGACGAACATGCTAACGAATGAACGTTCGCTGTCTGCGGCTAATGGGTGAACACCGTTCGTTAAAACAAACGTACGGACGATCGTCCATTATTTAACTAAATCGGAAAAAAATAAAATCGATCTATATAAAAAACCGTAGGGTTTTCGAAAAAAACCAAGCAGTTTTCTAACGAAAACCGGCGGCGGTGGAGGCTACCTCCTGCGGCGGCGGGGTCGGCGGCGGCTCCAGCAAGGCGACGGCAGCGGGGTCGGCGGTGGTGCGACGGGCGGGCGAGGCAACGGGCGGCGGACTCGGGTGGGCGGGTCATGCGTGCGGCGGCGTGGATTCGCGGTCAAGCAAGGGCGGATCGGGCGAGGCTAGGTTCGGCAGGTGGGGGCGGCTCTGCTTGGGCCTTTGGCCTATAAAGGGCCGGCCGGGTCAGTGTCCCAGGCGGACACGGCCCGATAAGTCGGTTCTTTTTTTAAAAAAAATATTCCAACACGCAGAAAAACGAATAAAAGAAATATTAAACGGACTCCAAAAATCCTGAAGTAAATTTTCCCCGTCCTCTAAAAATATAGTGGACAAAGTGAACATTTACTTGGGCCTCTAATGCAATTTTAAAAAACACACTTTTTTCCTAATTCAAATAAAATAGCAATAAAACTCCGAATAAAAATCTTATTTGATTTTAATATTAAACCTTCAATATTTCTTTATTTTGGAGAAGTCATTTTATCCCATCTCTTTTATTTTCATATAAGAAATAATCAAAGAGAAAAATAATTAAAATCAAATAATCCTCTTTTAAAAATTTGAGAAAACTCAAATATGAAAATAAAGTAATCCCCAACTCTCTCCTCGGGTCCTTGAGTTGCGTAGAATTTCTAGGATCAACCCAAAATGCAATAAAATATGATATGCAATGATGATCTAATATATAACATTCCAAATTGAAAATTTGGGATGTTACAGCCGTCCCTGGCCTCAGATGTGTCGGGATCGCTAGAAGTGTTGCTTCTATACGAGCTAGCCAACTATCTTCACCTACGCAGAAGCGGGTCATAAGTGTTGTAAGGGCTGCCATGGTTTTCAGCTTTTCCTGCCCAGGGTGTCGGGCGAGCCATTCATCACGAACATTGTGTTTAAAGTCTGCTAAGGCTTCGACGTCTGGACAGTCCATGATTTGGTTCATTTTAATGAGGAACCGATTCCAAAGTTTTCGAGCTGACTCTTTGGGCTGCTGGACTATGTGACTTAGGTCATCGGCATCCGATGGCCAGACATAAGTGCGCTAAAAGTTGGCCCACAAAACGTCTTCTAAATCTTCCCAACTCCCAATGGAGTTCTCTGGGAGACTATTCAACCAGTGCCGTGTTGATCCCTTCAACTTCAAATGCAGGTATTTGATGGCGTGGAAATCATCTCCACGAGCCATGTGAATGTGTAGAAGAAAATCCACAATCCAGATGGCAGGGTCTGTCGTCCATCGTACTGTTCGATGTTAACGGGTTAAACCCTTCCAGAAACTGGTGCTGCATTACTTCATCAGTAAAGCACATAGGGTGTGTGGCACCTCTATACCTGGCTACGTCACGATAGAGTTCGGATGACATCTGTGTTCGGTGCTGACCTCGAACTTGATGATGTTCGTCGCACCAGGTTTGGTGGTCGTCGTCCCATGCTGGAGCACATCCTCTGGTTCCGTAAATTGATCTAGTATGGCTGGCTTTATTGGCCAGGTCCTAACGTAAGTCATAAGTGTAGTCGGATGCCGCTGTCTCCTTGCCTCTATGGCGAGGTGGTGCAGGCTGGTGTTCGACGTGATAGGATGTTTTGTCCCGTCCACGTGGTGGTCGGTCTGGTTGATCAACATAATTGTATTTTGACGGAATTGGCTCAAGAGCCTCATCGTGAAATTGTGGCAGCATCCTACGCTTGGGGTAACTCTTTACTGGTCACTCGAGGCCATACTCTTCGGCATCTAGGAACTTGGTCCATCTGTCATTGAGTGTGCCCTGTTTAGCTTGAAGCTGCTGCTGTTTCTTTTTCAGGCTCTGTGTAGTGGCGATGAGTTGTTGCTTGAAGCGTTCTTGTTCGAGGGGTTCCTCTAGGACGATGAAATGTTCTTCACCGAGGCTCACATCCTCCTCGGAGGCAGGTAAGTAGTTGATGTCTTCCGAGTCCTTGTGATTAGCGTGTTCGGGGCTGTACTGACCCTCCTCCCTATTGTCCTATTCGGAGGTGGGCTCGACGGGGTGGTTGCGGTCTTCGGTGTTATCCGAGGTTTCATTATCTCTGGTGCAGGTGTTACTATCCTTTGCCTGACGCGATCGTGAGTGGCGCTGCTGACGCCGGCGCTTTGGTGGTTCATCGACGGGCTTGTCCTTGCCTAGATCTTGAACGCTATCATCGACCTTTTCCTCAGGAGTGTCTACCATGTATACATCATAGGTAGAAGTGGGTATCCAACGCCCCGTAATAGGCGAGTTTTGGCTTTGTTCGATGTCGACATCATCGTCCATGCTGTCGATGTCTTCGGAGGCATAGTCTAGCATGTCAGTTAAATCCTCATTAGTGGCTATTAAGTGGGTGGTGGGTGGGGTGTAAAATTCCCCAACCTCAGCCCCCAGCCTGTGCTGGGTGTAGTTCGGAGGCAAAGCTTCCATAATGGAGAGGGATTGTATTAAGCCGAGTGCTTCATCTAAGAGCGAAAGCTGGATAGGAGTTTGCGGATCACCGGCGCCGGGCACTTGACCGAGCCCGATGGACGCAAACCTCGATAGATCATAGTTATCATCCAGAGGTGAGTAAGGATCTTCGATGACTGGGAGAGTCCCGTCCGACTCCAGGTTTAGCAACGACGTAATTGCATCTACGTCTCCGGTGGAGAGTTCCATGATAGGATAGAGTCCGGCGGGGTTGATCCTCTCGTCGTCGGACAACATGATCTTCCCCGGATCTAAGGCTGAGGTAGGTGCGAACATTGACCCCTGGACGGGATTTGATAGTGGATCTGAAGGGCCCTCCTCTTGAGGGTGGGGAGCGGTGGTCGGGCCCGCGATCCCCTTGAAAATTAGATCTCAAACCTGATCTGGTGATCGGGGGCGTAACTGTCGACCTACTCAAGGCGGCCGGCCAATGCGGCCGGTAGAACGAGCCGCCAAACACAAAGACATGTCCGGGGAGAAAATTCTCCCTGGACACGGCACATCATTGATGAAGAGGCGCGCCATCAATCCTTCTATTGATGACACAACAGAGCTCTCAATGAAAGCACCAATGTCGGTGTCAAAACTGGCAGATCTCGGGTAGGGGGTCCCAAGCTGTGCGTCTGAGGATCTATGGTAACAATGGACAAAGGGACACAATGTTTACCCAGGTTCGGGCCCTCTTAAAGGAGGCAAAAACCCTAAGTCTTGCTTGATTGTATTTGATGAGTATAGGGGTTACAACAGTTGATCTACCTCGAGATCTTAATGGCTAAACCCTAGCTTGTCTAGCCCATGAATATTATGATCCTGCCTCCAGTCTAAACCCTCCAGTTTATATAGACACCAGAGGGGCCTAGGGTTGTACCGAATCAGTTTATGGAGAAAGGAAATAGCATATCCGAACACCTAGTCTTGTCGTTCATGCATACTGGATTCCTAACCGGACACGGGAGGTGGTCTTCTTCCTTCATCTTCACATTCCATCAGTCAGACCCATATTGAATAGGCTGGAAGTCTGAGGAACCCATAGTTGAGGACTCCCTCAGTGACCCCTTAACCTATAAAAGGAGGCCCATGGGAACCGTAGAAGGGGTTCGGTTCGCGAGGCTAGAGAGTTAGACGCCCATACGCGCGTAGCCACTACCGCCCCTGCTGGGCGAGTGTACTACGCTCCACCACCATTCTTCCACCATCAATCCACCAAAGCAGGAGTAGGGTTTTAAGCCTCGCGGCGGACCGAACCTGGGTAAAACTACTTGTGTGATCCCTGTCATGCTTCCCCATGCTCCTCTGCTCTTTGTGCAATGTGACATCCCCCCTGCCGAACCAGCAATGGGCCGCTTGGTCCCATAGGTGGCCGTGGTTTCCCGCGAGAATCTATCATGAAGAACATGGTGCTACTTTAAAGGACAAGTGTGGAAAAGGATAGTAACATTGTCCCTTCTCTCTTTTCCTCTAATTTTTTTTCTTTTTTCCTTTTGGGCTCGTTGGCCTCTTTTTTTGGCTCTTTGGGCTCTTTTTATTTATTTAAGTCTGGAGTCTCATCCCGTCTTGTGGGGGAATCATAGTCTCATTCATCCTTTCCTCACATGGGACAATGCTCTAATAATGATGATCATCACACTTTTATTTACTTACAACTCAATACTAGAACAAAGATATGACTATAGGAATGCCTCATGCATATGATTATGCAAAGCAATATGACAATGATGGTGTGTGTCATAATAAGACAGAATGGTGGTAGTTGCATGGCAATATATCTCGGAATGGCTATGAAAATGCCATAATAGGTAGGTATGGAGTCTGTTTTGAGGAAGATAAAAGGTGGCTTATGTGTGAAAGAGTGTATCATATCACGGGGTTTGGATGCACCGGCGAAGTTTGCACCAACTCTCAAGGTGAGAAAGGGTGTAGGATCGAAAGTATGTCTAGAGGGGAGGTGATTAGACTAATTGACAATATAAAAATTCTGCCTTTTGACAAAGAACAGTTTTTGGCAGATTCACAATTATGATCAAGTCAAGCATCACCCTACACATGCAGTTCTAGAGTATAGGCAGCGGAAAGTAAATTGCACATGTAGTAAAGAGAGGTGGAGAAGAGCAAACGCAATTTTGGAGACGCGGTGATTTTTCTCGTGGTTCCGATAGGTGGTGCTATCGTACTTCCACATTGATGGAGACTTCAACCCACGGAGGGTAACGGCTGCGAGAGTCCACGGAGGGCTCCACCCACGAAGGGTCCACGAAGAAGCAACCTTGTCTATTCCATCATGGCCTACGCCCACGGAGGGCTAGCCTTACTCGGGGTAGATCTTCACGAAGTAGGCGATCTCCTTGCCCTTACAAACTTCTTGGTTCAACTCCACATCTCGATGACGGAGGCTCCCAAGCGACACGTAACAAATCTAGGAGGCACCACCCTCCAAAAGGTAATAGATGTTGTAGATGATGATGAACTCCTTGCTCTTGTGCTTCAAATGATAATCTCCCCAACACTCAACTCTCCTCACTGATTTGGCTGTGGTGGAAGAAAGGATTGAGTGGAAAGCAACTTGGGAAGGCTAGAGATCAAGCTTCATATGGTAGGAGTGGAGCAACTTGATCTCAACACAAGGGTAGGTAGTTCTCTTCTCAGAAATGTAAGGTAGGAGTGGTAGTTCTTTCTGATGGCTCTCTCCACGAATGAAGAGGGGGTGGAGGGGTATAAATAGCCTCCACACAAAATCCAACCATTACACACATTTGAGCAATCTCGGTGGGACCGAAGTTGACAACTCGGTGAGACCGATAGTTCAAATAATGTGAACGTTGGGATTTTCGGTGGGACCGAAAATACAATCTCGGTTAGTCCGATTCGTGCAATGACAAGAGCATGCTAGTTTCGGTGGGACCGACTTCATCATCTCGGTAACACCAATTTGATGACAGAAGGTTACAGAAGCTTGGCAACTCATGTTTCGTGAGACCGAAGTTCGAATCGAAAATCCGAGTTTACTAGGGTTTGTCTTATGGCTGAGGTGGTTCATCTCGGTGTGACTGAGTTTGGAATATCGATGGTACCGAGACTACTTATGAGTGTATATGGCAGTGGAAGTTGCTGATAGTTTAGGAGATGTATCACTAAGCACTTGAGCAACCAGATCATCATCATAACCTCATCCCCTTTTAATAGTATTGACTTTTCCTATGGACTCAATGTGATCTTGGATCACTAAACCAAAAATGGAGTCTTGAGCTTTTGCCAATGCTTGCCTTAGCATTTTGGGGGGTCCACTTCTTCAGTCATTGCCATACCCATATCACTGAACTCTCTGAAATGATTCTCAAGTAACTATTAGTTCAATGATATATATGTTGTTATTAATTACCAAAACCACCCGGGATTAGTTGCACTTTCAAAGGGCAATGCAGGGTAATGAAGAGGCTAGCAATGGTAGAAGGGTGAGATTGCGTATAATCCGTGGACTCAACATTAGTCATAAAGAACTCACATACTTATTGCCAAAGTTTATTAGCCCTCGAAACAAAGTACTAATATGCATGCTCCAAGGGGGATAGATTGGTAGGAAAAGACCGTCGCTCGTCCTCGACCACCACTCATAAGGAAGACAGTCAAAAATAAATCACGCTCCAACTTCATCGCATAACTAGAGACCATACGTGCATGCTTCGGGAATCACAAACCTTAACATAAATATTCTTACTAATTGACAATTACTCACTAGCATGACTCTAATATCACTATCTTATATCTCAAGACAAATGCAAGGAATCAAACTTCTCATATATTCAATGATCTTCATGAAAGTTTTTATTATACCTCTGTTGGATGCCCATCATATTAGGACTATATTCATAACCAAAGCAAATTACCACGCTGTTTAGAGAAACACTCAAAATAATATAAGTCAAGCATGATAGTTCATCAATTTCTTCAAAATAAAACCACTGCCGTGCTCTAAAATGATATAAGCGAAGCACTAGAGCAACTACCTAGCTCAAAAGATATAAGTGAAGCACGTAGAGTATTCTAATAAATTCATGATTAATGTGTGACCCTCTCAAAAGGTGTGTACAACAAATATGATTGTGGCAAACTGAAAAGCAATGACTCATATAATACAAGATGCTCCAAGCTAAACACGTATCGTTTGGTGAATACAAATATAGCCTCGAGTAATTTTACTGATGGATCGTAGACAAAAGAGGGGATGCCATCTGGGGCATCCCCAAGCTTAGATGCTTGGTTGTCCTTGAATATTACCTTGGGGTGTCGTGGGCATCCCCAAGCTTAGGCTCTTTCCACTCCTTGTTCCATAGTCCTCGAAACTTCACCCAAAACTTGAAAACTTCACAACACAAAATTCAACAGAAAACTCGTGAGATCCATTAGTGAAACAAAGCAAATAACGACTTTTAGGTACTACTGCAAACTCATTCCAATTTTGTATTGGTGTTATATATAATTTATTCTAACTTCTCCATGGTTCATACCCCCGATACTACCCATAGATTCATCAAAATAAGCAAACAACACAATGGAATGGGGATCTGTCAAAACCAGAAAAATCTATAGTAATTTGGACTTTAGCCAAACTTCTATAACTCAATTTTTTGCAAAATTTGTAAAACGTGGGAAATTTGTATATCAATAAAGTGGAAAAAGTGCGGAATTTTCGTCGCTCCACAAGAGGAGATCAACTTTGTTACTGGGCGCAAAAGTTTCTATTTTCTCATAGAATCAAATCAATAATCTTCCAAACCATCCCAAAGGTCTTACTTGGCACAAAAACTAATTAAAACATGAAAACACAATCATAACAGAAGTATAATTGCATATTTATTAAAAAAACAGAAGCAAAAACATAAAAAGAAAATTGGGTTGCCACCCAACAAGCCCTATTGGTTTACGCCCTAGTTCGCCATATTGCATAGATCTAGGTATTGTCATCTTTATTATTCAATCCATAAGTAGCCCTCATAATAGATTCATATGGTAACTTAATTTTCTTTCTTGGAAACTATTCCATGCCCTTCCTTAATGGAAATTGAAATCTAATGTTTACTGCTTTCATACCAATAATTGCACCGATTGTTCTAAGGAAAGGTCTACCAAGAATAATATGGCATTTAGGATTGCAATCTATCTTAAGCATGATAATATCTACAGGCACATAATTCCTATTTACAACAATAAGAACATCATTAATCCTTCCCATAGGTTTCTTAATAGTGGAATCCGCTAAGTGCAAATTTAAGGAACAATCATGAAGTTTTTGGAAACCTAGCACATCACAGAAAGTTTTCGAAATAGTGGAAATGCTAGCACCCAATCACACAAAGCATTGCACTCATAATATTTAATCTTAATATTAATAGTAGTTTCCCATTCATCATAAAAATTTCCAGGGATTGAAACTTCCAACTCAAGCTTTTCTTCAAAAGATTTCATCATAGCATCAACGATATGTTAAGTAAAAGCCTTATTTTGATTATAAGCATGAGGTGAATTAAGCATCTTCGTCTTCGACCGCGCCATCAGCCATGGCGCCCAAGAAGAAGTCTGGTGTTTCAGCTCCACCATCCAACTCAAAGGCTCTGCCGCCTGCAGCTGCCAACGCTCTGGGAGGTGTGGAGGCTCGTGAGGATGTGGACGCCGCTTGGGATGGGGTCGGAGCAAGCGACACCATCACCATTTCCCTCGCGGCCGAAGTAGAAGTAGGAGGCACTGGAGGAGAGCGACATCAGCAACACCCTAACGGCCACACTCCACGAGGCACGGACGAAGGGGCTACTCTGTCCACATCTCCTCCACTCACCGACAGGCACAACCGCGGTGATGGCGCTCAGTCTGGGGCGAGCCGCCGCCCTCCGGCCGCCGCTGTCACAGGACCGACCGTCGTGTGTGCGCTTTCCCCTGGGTGAGTAGACCAAGCCGCTGCACCCTATCGAGCCACTGGCCCTCAAGTGCCTTCTCCGCGTCACCATGCCATCCAGGTGGCCGCTCCATAATAGCGGGGGTGCAGTGTTGTCGTTTCTGGCACCATCAGAAGCCGAGTGATGGTGCGATCCGCGTCGTCATCACCCATGCCGAGCACGGCTACGGAGGCCATGGCGTGGGCTCAGCTGCTACTCAGGTTCCCGCCAGCAGCTGAGCAGATGGATGAGTGGCGTGCCACCATCCAGAGCTTGCTCGGTCTCGCCGAGACTGGGGGCTTGCAGCGAGCCGGCCCACCACGGCCTCCCCAAGCAACAACAATGGCTCATTCTACTAGTCGTATGGACGGGGCCATCCCCACGATGCAGTCCCCGCCACGGCAACTAGCGCCAGCTCGACAACATCAAGAATCTGACGACGTCTCGATGGCCACTTCTGGCCCTTGAGCACGCCTAGATCGACAACAAGCACCGGAGGATAGGCGGAGGAAAGACACGCGCGTTGTCGTTGAGCAACACCACGGCGACCACCGCCGGACCGATGGGTGCAACGGTCCTGACGTTGACAAGCCTACGCCCGATATTGGCGGGTGCCTACCTTTCGAGGTTGGATGCCCTGCCTTTAATCGTGAGCTGCGGCAAGACCGTTGGCCGTCCGTCCGCACGTTCAAGCCAGAGATACCTGAGAAGTATGATGGGAGGCTCAAACCGGCAGAGTTCCTGAGCATCTACACCATTGCCATCCAAGCTGCCGGGGAAAGAGATGAGAAGAACCAGGCCAACCCAGCAATTTGCAGCTTCTCGAGCAGAAAGAAGGAGAGACACTCCGGAAGTATTTGCAGAGGTTCAGCAGAGTCCATAGGAACATCCCAAACATCCATCCAGCAGCTGTGATAGCCTCCTTCCAGTCCAATGTGCGCAACCGCAAGATTCATTCCAAGATGAATGTGCGGTTGCCCAAGACTGTGAAGGATCTTTACACCCTAGTGGACAAGTGTGCTCGGATGGAGGAAGGAAGGAAGTTACCCAGGGAGGAGGATTGCATCAATATTGATTCCGAAGATGATGATGAATGCACCAGTCAGAAAAAGAGTAAGAAGCTCAATAAGAGGCGCAAGGATAAGGCAGTGATGACTGTTGAAGGATCGGGCACGCAAAGTACCGGCAAGACCGCCAATGCTGAAGTCCCTGGCAAGGAGGCTGCCATGTGTGCTGATTGCCGGGAAGGGCGATGGGCCATATTGCAAGATCCATCGGACCAAGGGCCACGACCTTCAAGAGTGTTATTAGGTCGAGAAGCTTGTTAAGAGGCAGAGAGCTGAGTATGAGAAGCATGACAAGGAAAAGGGCCAGCCCTGGCGGCAAGGGCCGAGGCGGTGAAGTAAATTGGCCCGGCAAACCCTTTCGGAACAAAGGAAAATCCGCCAGTGGTCAAGAGAAGGAAGTTTGTGATGATGAGAGTGACGGAGGGGATGAAGAGGAAACCAATGAGCAAGAGTTTTAGAAGGCCACTGATGCCCTGTGCATTGATGGGGGTGCATGCTTGCACTCCTCTCACGCCAGCTCAAACAGTGGGCACGTGAGGTCAATGGAAGAGATAGGGGAGGGGAAAATGAGAGGCAAATGGCGAATAATGTAAATGCAAGAGATGAGAGTTTATGATAGGTACTTGGTAGGTTTGATGTAGAACCTCCCCGGCAACAACGCCAGAAATTCTTCCTGCTACACCTTGAGCTTGCGTTGGTTTTTCCCTTGAAGATGAAGGGGTGATGCACCAAATAGAGATAAGTACTTCCCTCAGTTAAGAACCAATGTATCAATCTAGTAGGAGGAACACACAAGTCTCCAATGATAGCACATGCACGAACAAACAAATACTTGCACCCAACGCGATAAAGGAGTTTTCAATCCCTTCACGGTTACTTGCGAGGGTGAGATCTTATAGAGATAGGTATAAAAGATAAATAAAAGTGCAAAATAAAGTAAAGGTAAATAAATTGTAGCAAATTATTTTTGGGTTTTTGGTTTTATAGATCTGAAAATAATAAGATAAAAGATAGACCTGGGGGCCATAGATTTCACTAGAGGCTTCTCTCTTGAAAGAACTCATACGGTGGGCGCCAACTATCGTGGTTTTGTCACAGCAGATGTGCTAGTGAAAGGACTTAGGTGTGGAGCCATCGCAACTAGGTTAGATTGAAGGGGTTGAACGGGACAAAATACACAAGGAGTTTACTCAGGTTCGGCCCCTCACGTTGGAGGTAAAAGCCTACTCCTACTTCTAGTTGTATTGCTTGGGTTTCGATAACAACGGAGGGAATACGCTTGACCTAGTTCTCGATTGCTTGTTTAATCTTTTTTTAACCCGCCGCCGATTCTGACCTTTATATACACAGGTCAGGACCAGGCGGCTTATAGAGTCCCGTCCGGCTCACACACCGTGACCGGCTCGGTTTGTAACTAATCATTGCCTTACATGACAAGTTATCATATGGCGGTTCATAGGCCCCGGTTCTGGGCATTCTCCAGGCCTTCCTCCATGAGCCGCCGTCTTCACATCTTGGGCCTCCTTGGACTTCTTCATACTGAATCACCAACGGTATAACCCAGGCCCTCCTGGGCGGGTCATACCTCGGAGTTATATCCCCAACATTAGGCCCCAGGTTGACTTGAACTTGTTCACGTCAATCTTCACGGTCTTAACTTGAACAGAACTGTACTCCAATGTTTAACCTTATTCACACCGCTATAACCCGCCATGACGTAATACCAGTAAACCTTTGTAACCCGCCATGACGTCATGCACATTGATTTCGCACAAAACCGAAAATATCTTAACGGATCTTTATCTTTAGTAGCCATCCTGAAAAATTGAGGCACCCTTATTATTAATATAATCATTCCGTCTCCTCGATTTCTGCGCATGCCATCTCATCACTTCCTTATAAATAGGGATAGGGCCCTCCTTTTCACTATTTATCCCTACCTCTGCCTCTTCTTCCTCCTCGCGACTCTGCTGCGACCCGAGCTCCGTCGCCGCCGTCCTCCTTCAGCGACATCTACTCTGGCCGCTGCATCAACGTAAAAAGACCATAAAAACGTGGCGCACCTGTCGGTGTACTAAGGTAGGGGTACCTCAGTACCCCAACTTGTGCACGGGCGGTTGCAGCTTCCCGCGGCAGGGTTTACCACGTGCTCGCCGGAGACCTTCCTGCTCCATATCAAGCCATTCAGAGACAAAGCATACAAGACAGAAGATCGAGACCCCGGCAAGCGGAGCTTGCCGGGAAGGCCGTTCCAGGCTCAAGGTTACATCACTCACGCAAGGCCCCGCAAGAGGAGCTCGCCAGAAGACTAGAAGATTACATCATAGAAGACACGCCTGGCGCTGCATGCGTGCCGGCGAGGGCCCGAGGAGCGACAAGTTACAGAGCCCGCAAGCCCCGGCCCGACAAGCTCAAGACCCGGCAAGGTGCTTGCGGAGAGTTGCGTTGGTGCTCACGC
Organism: Aegilops speltoides; assembly: GCA_021437245.1. Lineage (NCBI taxonomy): Eukaryota > Viridiplantae > Streptophyta > Magnoliopsida > Poales > Poaceae > Aegilops > Aegilops speltoides. The sequence continues at coordinate 267,008,700 of CM038143.1, read as the reverse complement.
CCAGCTTCATCAGCCCCCACGCGCCATCCCGGGCCTTTCCAGAGACGCTGGCGGATGGTCAGGCAGCCTGGGGACACGGTGGCACTTCACGGTGGTGGATCCATCGCCGTGGCAGACGGAGACGCAAGGGCGGGAGCTTTTGGGGTCGACGGCGACGGGCATTAAATGCCCTTGTCCCCCACTGACAAAGTAGGTAGCAACCACTGTTCACGCACTGTAGCTTCACTGTTCCCGCACTGTTCCAACTACCACCTCTTTTACATTTTTACCCCTTTCTCCTACGTTGACACTGTCGGTGACCCCTTGCACTATAAAAGGAGGCCCATGCACAACGAGGGGGTTCACTCTTTAGCCACTCTCGCCGGTGTAGCTGCCATCAGAGCTCTTCAAGCTCCCGAGCTCAATACAACACCAAGCAGCAGGAGTTTTATCTCTCCCGAGAGCTCCGGCTGGGTAAAACCGCCTGCTGCTCGCCTGATCTGCTCTCAGGCTCCCTCCGCCTCGCATCAAGATGCATAAGGGCCCCGCCCCATAGGTGTTCGTGGCGGCAGTTCTCCCCGACATCTTTGGCGCGTAGGGGCGCCGAGGTTGTGCGGACTGATCCGCGCTCACGCTGGTGCGTTTTTCATCAACCTCTCCGGCCTCATCAAGAACTTCATCAACAAATTGCGCCATGGCACCAAGAAGAAAGCTCGGAGGTTGAGGCCGTCTGTCGCTTCATCCGCCGCCCCCGAGCAAACGGTGGGCGGAGGAGACGCCATCGAAGGGTGGTCGCGGAGAGGACACTCGGGCGCCACCAGATCCAAGGACAGGACGGATGACCGCGCTTCGGGTCTCCGTGGATCCACGCCCATCTCGGCAAGACGACAACCCAGCAGCGCCATACCACGGAGGTGGTATCCGTCTTTGAGGGCGACACGCCGAGGCTCGCGGGATGCTCCGACCTCCGTCCGGACACAAGCAAAGCGAAGGCGCGGGGCAGGACCTCGCTCCTTCTAACACCGCGAGTCCGAGCATACCCTCGCCTCGCACCGCCGCTTCCCGCTTCCTCCACTTCGGCAGAAGCGCCACAAGAGCGCAATCGCTTCGATTCCCTCCAGCCGCGGACAAGGTCAAGACCGAGGGCTACCATCAAGAGCTCGTCGCCGCTTTCGCTAACGACTTTTCACAGCAGCCGGCGACCTCGCGCGCCGCGCAAGCCGAGAAGACGGCGGCCGACGGTGATAAGACCGCCGGGGTGCAACCACCGAGCACTCCTCGCCGCAGGCAAAAGACGCCGCCCCGCTGGAACAACGCCGACGGCGGCTCCACGGCTCGCCGGATCCGCGGACTCGCGGGATCAACGCCAGTCCTCGACGATCGGGCGACAAGAAGACGCCGGACTACGATCGAGCGCCGCCGGAAGCTCGGCGACAATCGCACCAGTAGAGCCGGGAACGCTGTCGACGTAGTGCGCGCCGGTGAACTAGGCGACTTTGCCGTGACGCTGCAGCTGCCTGCGTTCACCCGCGAAGCCGCGCGCGCCCAAAGGCTCCAGCATGAAGAATTTCAAGCCCGACGCATCGGAGAAGCACGACGGCAAGACGCACCCTCGGAATTCCTCGTTCTACACCATCGCAGTGCAAGGCTGCCGGGCGCGACGAGAAGATTCGGCGAACCATTTCCGCCAGGTTAAGCCGAACGCTCGCTCTTGGCTTATGCACTTGCCGGAAGGCTCCATTTCTTCTGGGCAGACCTTTGCCATCGCTTTGTTGGCGCCTTCACCGGGCGACCACAAACCCCACGCACCAGAGAGCGATCTCCACATTTTGGCCCGTATGAAGGAGAACCCCGCGCAAGTACATCCAACGCTTCAGCCGTGGTGCAGACAACATCCTCGATGTCCACCCCGCCAAGTTATCGCTGCTCCACCGTAACGCGTGCGAATGGCCAGATGCGTGAAGAGATGGCAATGACCAAGATTCGGGATGTCACGAGCTCTATGCTCGGCTGATAAGGGCAAGACGCTGTGAAGAGGGGAGGAGACTCCCGGAGAGGATGCCGCGCGGAGGAAGTGACGGCGACGACGCCACCCCTAAGCAAGGAAGAGCCGGCGGCGGAGCAACTAAACAAGAACAAGAAAGAGGTGCTTATTGCCGAGAAGTCCGCAAGGAGGCTCCGCCAAGCAAACACAGCTTGCTTCTCCCGCAAAGAGCTCGCTCAGAAGCAGCCGACAAGCGTGACGGCTCCGACAAGCAATATTGCAAAATCCACCGCACTAAGGGCCACGATCTCTCCAACTGCAAGCGCGTCGAGTATCTCGTCGAGCAGCAAAAAGCTGAGTACGAGAGGCGCGACAAGGAGAAGGCCCAAGGTGGCGGAGGAGAATCGAGCAAGAAGCGCCCGTTCAATGGCCGGGGAGGACGCCGCGGCAAGGCCAAGCAGCGCCAAGGTGATCGACCTCCCCGGGGCCGCGACAAGGATGAGGAAGACGACGATAAAGACGTGGAGAATGAAGATGACAGCGAGCAGGAGTTCCAGAAGGCCACGGAGGTCCTGTGAATGCTCTGGGGCCCACTCCGGCAACCGCACCTCTTCGAGTGCCTGATCGCCGCCGAGGACGCCCCGCCGATCAAGTCCGCAAATGCTCGGGGCTCCACTCCGCAACCGCACTCTTCGGAGTGCGGCGCTGCCGCCGAGGACGCCCCGCCGATCAAGTCCGGCAAATGCTGGGGCCCACTCCGCAACCGCACTCTTCGGAGTGCTAAGGCTGCCGCCGAGGACGCCCCGCCGATCAAGTCCGCAAGTGCTCTGGGCCCACTCCGCAATCGCACCTCTTCGAGTGCTGCGCTGCCGCCGAGGACGCCCCGCCGAGCTTCACCGCAAGTGCGAGGAAACAAAGAGACCAGCCAAAGATCAAGCCCGCAAGAACAGCTTCGTACTGCTCCGGCAAGTGCACCTCTCCGAGTGCTGCGCGCCGCCGAGGGCGCAAGCATCGAGCTCCACCGCCAAGAGGGCAAAGAAAGCAGCCGTTTCAAACTTTTGAGTTATATTCCCTGAAAATTGTACTTTGTATGGAGAACTCAGGCGCTGTAGGGGTCGAACCGTGGCTAAGTTGCGCCTCTAACTGCTTCGAGTCCGCTCAACGATGAAGGCGCGCCGCAACTAGCCCGACAAGTTCTTCTCGCCGGAGGCAACACCGCCAATGGCTCATGATGTTCCGTGACTCAGAAGTGTGTTTTGCGCCGCAGGTTCCCCGAAGCGTGAGGGTGAAAACATACAAGGGAGGAAACCAAGGAGAAATGCGGCCTTGCCGGATCGCAGAAGATGTAAAAGCTTGTTGTCCGAGCTTTTGTGCGTAGCTCCTTAGTTCCATGCTTTTTATGTTATGTTCCTCGTATGCTCGCCCTTTGTACGCAATACCGTGCGCCGAGGAACTCTACCAGATAGCCGCACTTATCTTGTTTTCGAGCACGCCAACGATTGGCGGAGCTGCGACAAGTGTCGCGCCTTTGTTTCGCTTCCGAGTCCGCCGGCAAGCTAAGTGCGCTATGACTAGTCACGATAAGGTTGCTTGCAGAAGACCTCGCCAGCAGGCTGCTTCGAAGTTCAGCACTCAGCGCCGCGCAAGGGCCCCTTGCCGCAAGTTCCCTAGAAGCGAGGGTAAAAGCGCACAAAGGGTGTAAAGTAGAGGAAATAACATAGCAAGCCTTGCCATGAGGCGCCCTTCAGATAAGAAACTTGGGCGCGGAGGAACTGTGTGCGGGCCCCATTGCGCCTTTTGGTTTGTTTTCGAGCACACTCAACGACGGCGAGCTGCGATAGTGTCGCGCCTTGTTTCGCTTTCCGAGTCCGCCAACAAACACAAGTGCGCCAGAATCGCCCGGGAAGGTTGCTTGTCGGAGGCAACACCGCCAATGGCTGGCCGACGCTCGCGACTCAAAGAAGCGGTATGCACCGCAAGTTCCCTAAAAAGCGAGAGTATAAACATAATGGCGGGCGGCATGGCATTGCGTCATTCAATCTAAAGTTACGCCTAACGAAAGAGTAACTTATTGCAGCGCTTGTCTAAGTTATTTTCATGACTAAAATAACAGCGACAAGGAAAGGACAGAGGGGGCGCCAAGCACTGGCCCCGCAAACCGCTTTCATGGGGGGCTGAGTACCGAATCCCTCCGCTGCAAGCCAGGATCCCCGGGGACCACGACGCCAGCGGCAAAGGCAAAGAAAGGCGCACCGGCACCTGGGTCTCGGCGGAGCCAGGGTTGCCGGGGGCTGCGAATACCCAGATTCATCCCCGGCAAGCCAGAGTCGCCGGGGGCTGTGATATCAGATAAGTTTTTCATCCCTCGTCATGCATCCTCTCATGGACCGGGGAAAGCGGGGCTGCGTCTTTGAATGAGCGTGTCTTGTAAAACCCATGCGCGGAGGAACCAAGTCGTGGTCCAGTTGCGCCCTTGGTTTTTTTCGAGCATGCTCAACGATCTAAGTGAGCTGCGACAAGTGTCGCGCCCTTGGTCTGTTTTCGAGCTCGCTCAACGATTTAAGTGAGCTGCGACAAGTGTCGCGCCCTTGTTTCGTTTCCGAGTCCGCTCAACAAACACAAGTGCGCTGCAACTGGCCCGGCAAGGTTGCTTGCCGGAGGCAACACCGCCAGCGGGCTGCTGATGTCCCGCACTCAGCAAGTGTGTTCGCACCGGCAAGCTCCCCAAGAGCGTAGAATGGGAACGTACAAGGCACGAAGTCAAGTAAAAGACTCGGTCCGGCAAGCGTTCCCCTCTTTTCATTAAAAACATCCTAGTTTAGTACAAGTCCATAGAGGATGAAAAACATGATAGAGAGGATTACATACTTTAAATGCAGCTAAGGCCCAAGGCTTACAAATTGAAAGATAAGATGCTCAGAATCCCCCTCCCGCTTCTCTGCTCAGAGTTCAGGAGGTAGGTCAAGGAGGCCCCGCAAGAGAAGCTTGCCGGAAGGGCAAAGGGCGCTTAGGAGAGCTACGGCGCCATAAGACACCAAGAGAACTTCCCGGGCCGCCAGAGCTTGGCGGAGACGGAGGCGCGGAGGCAGAGGTTGAAGACGGGTGGTGGGACGTCAAGACGCTGCCGAGGGCTCCTCGCCCTCAGATTCGATTTGACGGCCTTGCCGCCACCCTCTTCCTCTTCAGCAGCCTCCCTCACGCCGGCCGCCCAAGGAGACGGCCCCGGAGTTCAAGGCCGCGACCCGGATGATGGGGTCGCGGTGGCGCCAAGGCAGGATCCGACGCCTAGTCGGACCCGCCATCCTCGCTGCCGCCGTCTGCCGCCCTCCTCGTACTCTCGCCGAGGAGGGACTCGCATCGGAGGAGCTGTCCACACAAGATCTCGCCCGGTCCCGGAGTCCTCAAGACCTTGACGGCGAGAAGGTCGCCCTCCATTAACTTGAAATGGAGGGTAAATTCCGCCAAGCTGTGGATGCGGGCTAACGCCTTCCACCCTTGGTCGGCATATCACGCCGGGGCTGGGGACACGACACTCACCGAAAGTGCCGCTGATCCCACAGCCCTCATGCGCAACTCCATCACCTCGGGCGGATCCGGTTCCATCGCTATGAACGGGCCGGCAGCCGAGGCGGGCGATTTAGGCGCCGGGGCAGCTTGATGAAGAACTCCCTGTGGATCGCCTCAAGATGGACCGCCGAGGACAGAGCCACCGGAGGGGACGGGAGGCACGCCGCCACGACCGCCTCTCCCGACCGCCTCGACCACGCCTCGGCCTCGTGCTCGCCCCTCCCTCTCCCCTCGTGGCGGCCCGCCGCCACGGTGCGGATAGGGAGAAGTGCGCTACCAGAGGCGACCGCTGCTACCGCTGAAGAACTAGGATTTCTCCTTCCATGGCGTAAAGAAGAACGGAAGTCAAGACGAAGGGAGAAGAGGAAGTGTGAGTCCATTGTGCTCCCCTTCCGCCTTTTAAAGGGCGAGGTGGGGCTCAACCGCCCGCTCGCCAATCAGAAGCGAGAAGGGCGAAGAGTGGGGCCGACTCGCCATCTCCGCTGTGACGGCTCGGTCTCCCATTTTCGCCGCCCACCACCTCATGCATGGGGGCCGGTGGCTAAAAAGGGCCGAGCGACGGGTGAAGTGACCTCGCCGCACCGGTCACGGGCGTGATGCCCTAAAGGCCGCACGCCGCCCATGTCTCCCACTCACGCCATCAATCGACGCGCGCCAAGCACGGGAGGATGCGGCAGATGTGGAAGTGGATTCGACGCCAGTGGTCAGGTGTCTGCCGATCGCTTGTTTGGGCCTGGCCCAACAAGCGCTCGGCACTGCGTGTATGGCCCAGTGCCCGGGGCCCTGTCGGCAGACTAAGGTAGGGGTACCTCAGTACCCCAACTTGTGCACGGGCGGTTGCAGCTTCCCGCGGCAGGGTTTACCACGTGCTCGCCGGAGACCTTCCTGCTCCATATCAAGCCATTCAGAGACAAAGCATACAAGACAGAAGATCGAGACCCCGGCAAGCGGAGCTTGCCGGGAAGGCCGTTCCAGGCTCAAGGTTACATCACTCACGCAAGGCCCTGGCAAGAGGAGCTCACCAGGAAGACTAGAAGATTACATCATAGAAGACACGCCTCGGCGCTGCATGCGTCCCGGCGAGGGCCCGGGGAGCGACAAGTTACAGAGCCCGGCAAGCTCCCGGGCCCGACAAGCTCAAGACCCCGGCAAGGTGCTTGCCGGGAGAGTTGCGCTGTGTGCCCACGCTCCAGCTCATCAGCCCACGCGTCGTCCTGGGGCCTTTCCAGAGACGCGTGGCGGATGGCTGTGCAGCCTGGGGGACACGGTGGCACTTCACGGTGGTGGATCCATCGCCGTGGCAGACGGAGACGCAAGGGCGGAGCTTTGGGGTCGACGGCGACGGCATTAAATGCCCTTGTCCCCATCGACAAAGTAGGTAGCAACCACTGCTCACGCGACCGTAGCTTCACTGTTCCTCAAGACTGCTCCAACTACCACCTCTTTTACATTTTTACCCCTTTCTCCACGTTGACACTGTCGGTGACCCTTGCACTATAAAAGGAGGCCCATGCACAACGTAGGGGGGGTTCGACTCTTTAGCCACTCTCGCGCTCGGTGTAGCTGCTACTGTAGCTCTTCAAGCTCCCGAGCTCAATACAACACCAAGCAGCAGTAGGAGTTTTATCTCTCCGGAGAGCTCCGGCTGGGTAAAACCGCCAGCGTGCTCGATCTCGATCTGCTCTCAGGCTCCCTCCGCCCTGCATCAAGCCTGAGAAGGGGCCCCGCCCCATAGGTGTTCGTATGCGCAGTTTCTCCGACAAGACTCTGCTTTTCATCAAGATCAGTAAGTACTCACTTCTCCCCATAGAAGATCTGCATTAGGGTTTTAGCCGTTCTTCGGTGTTCTTCACCGTTCCTCATAGTTCCCCTTTAGAACACGTAGTTTGATCTAAAAACAGCGCTGAGGTCGTGTAGTAGCAGTTTTAGTATCATTTCCCAAATGCAAACGCCCCCTTCTGTTCAAGATTCGATCTAAGCTCACGAGTTCTTCCACTACCGCAGCCTTAGGTGGGCACGTGAGGTCAATGCCGTGGAACCAACACCAGAGGCCCAAAAACTGCTCAAGTGGTCACACACGCCCATCATCTTTGACAAAGAGGATCACCCTGACCATAGCACTGTGGTAGGATGCTTGCCATTGTTGGTCTCTCCAACTATTCACAACCTTAAGGTCACTAAGATATTGGTGGACAGTAGGGCTGGGTTGAACCTGATTTCCCCAAAGAATATCAGCAGGCTTTAGATAGCAGAAGTGGAGCTAGAGGTCACCGACACGTTTCAAGGAGTTAATCCCGGCAGGAGTCATCCTAAGGGAAAGCTCACATTGCCTGTGACATTTGGAGGAGAATTGAACTATCAGACGGAAAAGATTGTGTTTGATGAGGTCGACCTCCACTTGTCATACAATGGGATCCTTGGACGACTAGCCCTAGCCAAGTTCATGGCGGTATCCCACTATGCCTATAGTACCTTGAAGATGCCTGGGCCACTTGGAATCATCTCCATCCCATCGGATGAGAAAGACGCAATCATTTGCATGGACAAGATGTATTGGGACGTGGTCGTGGCAGAGGTAGCGGCAACAGCAGTTCTCGTGAAGGAAATCAGAGGAAAGAAGAAGGATAGCAGGGACGCTGGCAAGGAATCCGGGAAGCATACCTCTTCGGAGTGCGCTGCGCCTGTTAATGATTTGCTAGAGAGTTCCAATAGCAAAAGGACCAATGTTGCTGCTCCACAAGTGAAGAAGGTCCCGACAGGGCTGGTTGGCGCTAACGGTACCTTCACCATCAGCGCCACCCTTAGTGACAAATAGGAAAGCATGCTCGTTGCCTTCCTGCGAGTGAATATTGATGTGTTTGCCTGGCAACCATCTGATATCCACGGTGTTCCCAGTGAGGTAATCGAGCACCACCTTGCTGTCTGCCCACACGCCAGACCTGTCAAGCAGAAAGTCTGGAAGCAGGTGTGGGGACCTCGACCCATAAGTTGAGATCACCGAATGCACATGTACAGTGATCCCAGAGATCAATGCTCACTGAACACACAGAAGCTGAATAACAAGAGTCTTACGTCCATACATACCGTCTTACACAAATTATGACCATTATGGTCAAGTCCTACAGAGATAAAGCCTTAAGGGCTGAACATCAAATAAATCATAAATAGCGGAAATCCTCGTTGATAAGTAGAACCCATTCCATCTGCCTTAACCCAACAGGCATTCTGATTGGGAAACGTCCTAGTTCGCATGTTCGTCACCAAAGAACTCTTCCTTGAACTCCTGCTCTTCCATGCCTGGCCAATTAAATAACCAGTGGAAAGCCAATGAGTACTTTGAATGTACTCACAAGCAACCCATGTTTTTGGATCAAGCTAATAATGCATAATTTAACAACAAGTAGGCAACCTAGCTTCAAGCTAGTTGGAAATTCAACGACATGTCCTATCAACTTGTAAAACATGCATCAATGGACTCTGGTAACCATGTGAACAGGTTACATATATCAACATAAATAGAGTTTCGATGAACTCTATCTTAATCAACATGTCAAGTCATTTGCCTTGACTCAAATAGTTCTCATCCACATGCACCATATTTGTAAAAATATTGGACATAATTTAAGTAGCACCACCCAACTGTCCTTGACCGTGGACATGGCTACTCGAATAGTTTGACACTCTGCAGAGGTTGTGCACTTTACCCACAAGAATCGGGGAGCTTTCGTGTCATCCACGATCCGGCAGTACCTCAAGTACTTAGGGGAAGCACCCGATCACTATCTTTCCCTAGGCAACACAAACATAGGGTCCACTCATTGGTACACGGCCCTTGTAGAGGAAACCGATCACCTATAGGGTCACAAGGATCCCTTCTACGCTCGGCGGGGGTTAGCTGCATGAAGAGCAAGTCAAGCCGTTAGCACACAGGGGATTTTTATCTAGGTTCAGGCCGCAAAGATGCGTAATACCCTAGTCATGCTTGTCTGGTTTATATGTGTGTTCTTGAGCTTTTGAACTAGGTGCGGTGCGTGCTTTGTCCAAAAGTCCGAATCTTCTCTCTGTATGCCTTGGGCCTCCTTTTATATGCAAAGGGGTTGCCATAGTGGCACACAGGACGTGGCAAGCTACAGTTGTATGAGCTTATCGCTCGGCAACATAGGACAAACGCATTTAATGTGTCGCCTACATGTCCTCTTGCTTTATTGGGGATGGCAAGAGAAGCCATCTCGTCCTTCGCCGCTCCTCCTCACCTTGACATGCGTCCGGGTCGAAGAGGCATGCTATGCCATGCCGGCCAACTAGCTGCTATGTTGGCACAATGGTAAGCTTCCGTGAAGATCTGCATGGTGCCACACAGGCGTTTGCTTAGTTGGCCTGCCTATCGTGGCACAGGAGTGGTAGTGAGGTGGCAAAACCTTGTCGGGCGCGGGTCTGGACATGGCCCAGCGATCTTCCGTGGCCAGGTTTGCCGGGGGCCTTGGAGTTGTCCCCGGCAAGGGTCTTGCCGGGGGTCGTCGTCTTCTGGTCCCAGGTAGACCTGTGGGCTCTCAATCTTTATGAGGAGCTACATGCTATCACGCATGTGCTCTCCAGCTATTGGTCTTAACGTTTTTGATGGTGTCAGAGCTCTCCGCCTCAAGGGTGGTGGACTTCCTGGTGTTGTGCGGGTTGCCCCAGCAAGGCCCGTGCCGGGGGTGGTCTAGCTTGCCCTTCACTCTTGCGCTTTGGGCATCTGTCTTGGTAGTCTTCGTGTTTTGCCTTCCTCTGCCTCGCCAGGCCCTGGCGCAGGTGTCGCTGCGACTACACGTGCACTAGTAAGGGGTACAGAAGTACCCATACTTTTGTACACCGACAGGAGCCCCCGGGACTGGGCCACACATAATCGCAAGGCGTAGTTGGGCCAGGCCCAAGGCAGTGCGCAGGCGGGCATGGCAGAGATGGATCACCACGATCTTTCTATCAGTTGTGCTTCCCCGCAACCCGCGTCGAGCGTGTGACGTGGGGGGTTGCGCGGGGGATGGGCGTGGCACGCATGCGTCACCCTGCAGTAAATGGTAAAGAGCTGGCCCGCTCCTTCCCCATAAAAAGGGGAAATCCGCAGAGGCACTGCTCATTTACCCTCTCTTCTTCTCCCAATCTCGGAACCGCAGTCCCCCCTTCTCCTTCCTTGAGTGAAAACTAGAGCTAGTGCTCCCCGTTCACCGCCGCCGTGCTTCCACTGCTTTCCCCGCTCCCCCTCTCCCCTCAGCCGCCATGGCGCCTAAAACGAGTAGGGGCAAGTCCAAGGCTACTGAAGGAAAGGAGGTGTCGGAGAGTGAGCTGGTGAAGCTACGGAAGAAACACACCCTCTTCACTCTGGCGATCGATGTGCTCACGCTCAGGGACCAGTTCCAGTGCTTGTGGGGGAGAAAGACGACGGGGCACCGCCACGCAGGTCATCCCCGCTCCCTTCGCCAAGCCTGGCCCGGATATCTATCCTTTCTTTGTCGATTACTTCTCCTGCGGGCTCAGCCCCCCATTCTTAGATTTCTTCAACGACATCATGCATACCTACGACGTTCATCTCCTGGATTTCATGCCGAATGTTGTGGCATGCATGGCCCTCTTCGCCCACCCCTGCAAGGGCTTCGCCGGATTCCACCCTAGCACGACGCTCTTGCACCAATATTTCGCCCCCCCCGTATCCAGCAAGGAGATGCTGTCGGATTTAGGGATCCAGCAACCCTTGAGATGTTAGAACTCTAGGGTGCGTGCGGAGATCTCAACCTGCCTAGCCTGCCTACTCGCATTCCTCCTAAGCCTAGTGTGTCGAGCTCAAAGATACACAAAGACACAGAGATTTATACTGGTTTGGGCCACTGTTGTGGTGTAATACCCTAATCCAGTGTGGTGTGGTGGATTGCCTCGAGGGGCTATGGGTGAACTAGTACAGAGGATGAACAAACCTCAGGAGGTGAGGTGTTCTTGAGCTGGTGTGGTTCTCTACTTGTTCTGATCTCTGTCCCCCTCTATGGTGGTGGCTAGTTCCTACATATAGTGGCCTTTCCCAAATATGAGCGGGAACGAATTCCACAACGGAAACCTTTGGCTGATTCCTCGGACTCCGCGTCCGTGGCTTGCCTCTGCACCGAAGAGGAAACCTGCGTTCTGCACCCGCCTGGCGCTCGCCTGGCCTTGGTCGTCATGGCTCACATCAGCCGAGCCTCATGAGATAACTTGCATAGAACTCTCCGCCCCTTAGGAGCCCTCCTAAGGAGGCCACTTTCTTCAGGGGTCTTGGCGTCGTTCGCCACGTGAGGCTTGGCCCCTCGCTAGGGTCTTGCGGTGTTGGTGTTGATGCCAAGCCATACCAGGCCGTCGATGGAGTCAAGCGGTGGGCCACAGGCAGGCAGGGCTGGATACCCCCGAATCTAGGACGCCGACAGTAGCCCCCGGGCCCAAGGCGCGCTCAGACTTGGCTTCCAGTTGAAGCCAAAGGTCTAGAGCGGAGCGCCGCGGGCCCTAACCGCCTACGGCCTTGATGACATGTGGTGATTGATTGGACGTGGGCGACTCCGTTTCCCCACACTGCCTCGGCAACTGCTCCTGTCTGACGAAAGGGGTGCCGCCTGCCGCCAGGCTTTCATTGCACCTTCTTCGTCTTGCTCTAGATCCCTTTCTCCCCGCAGCGGAAGAAATCACCAGATCTGTTGATTTCCCCCAAAATCTAATGCTCGATGGCCGCCGAGAAGACCGTGGTTCCTGCCCCAGCTGACGGCTCCGCCTGGTATGAGCCAGGGCTGCTGGCGCCCGACATGACCGGGGAGAAGCTCTAGACCACTCTCCTCCTGACGGAGAGCGACAGTAATGAGCAGAAAAGACCGCACTCCGGGTCACTACCGCTGTGCCGGAGCCCGCGGGCAACAACTCCTTCCCCTTCTTCATGCACAACGTCTACTCGGAACTGGTACCTCCATTCTCCCGCTTCTTCTACACCATTCTTCACCACTATGGTGTTCACGCTCTCCATATCGATGCCAACTCCATCCTCCTTCTGTCTCTTTTCGCCTTTTATTGTGAGGCGTTCATGGGGGTGATGCCCTCCGTTGCCCTATTCCGCCATTTCTTCTACCTTCGCAAGACTGGCGACAATCCGGTTGGGTGCATCGGCTTTGTTGTGGCGCGGAGTGGTAACGCAATCTACCGCGCCGGGAATAAGGTGGAGCATGCCGTGAAGAGGTGGGTTTTGGTGGATGCCAAGAGCTCCTAGAGCTCGCTGAAGCTGCCGAGCGCATTCGCTGTCACCGAGAAGTGGTGGTTTTTTGAGAAGATCACTGACCCTTCCCTGGCGCCATCGTGAAGAAGATGTATAAGGAGCTGAAGAGCGTGAAGCTGTCGGGGCCATGCTCATCAGGGAGTTCCTGAAACAGCGCATCGCGCCGCTTCAAGACTGCCCCCGGCCCTTGTGGAAGCTTGGTGGCTGAACAAGGTGTTGCTCTACCTGACGGGGAAGGACCCGAGCGACCCTTCAGAAGACTGGCTTCCGCTATACTACCGTGATGACGCCAAGGAGGTTGTCGCGGCCATGCCTGTCTTCGACGAGCTCGGGTTCATGCGGCTGGGGTGTTCCTTGCCGCCTACTACTTTGGTGCACCTGTCCTCCTACGGCCAATCCTCCGAGGCCACCGAGGATGACGTTGTGGAAGAATCCTCTGCCCCGGAGCAAAGGGAGCTCCTGCGCGACCTTCCTGACGATGATGATGACAATGAGCCCGAGGTGGTGGAGGTGCCGCGCCCTTCAGGAGTCAACATGAGGTCTGGGGTGGCCTCCTCGAAGTAGCCCAAGCGAGCGGTCATGAAGAAAACAGGACCGCGCTGATTCCTCTGGGCAGCAGCCCACCTTCGTTGATGCCGTCTCGGGCAGCGCCAACTGCAATCTCTCCTGCTCCCAGGCGCTCGGCGCTAGCTGCTCCACCCCAGTGCCTGCTGCTGAGCATGAAGAGGAGCTATGCCTTCGTCGAACAGTAAGTCTCTCCCTTAACGTTGCTTGTTGGTTCTTGAAGTGGTACTGGGCGTCTTCTCCCGTCGTTAGGCAACAGCCGCCGAAGAAGCATAAGGAGGGTACGAAGGTTGCCGCGGTCGCAAGCGATGAAGCGGCCACCTCGGCCCTGGTGAAGAAGAGTGCCGCTGTCCCCGCAGCCCCAGAGGCAACACCATCTCCGGAGAACGTGGATGCCTGTCCTTAGCAGGTACCGGTGCCCTCGTCAGGCCTGACTCCTCCGGCACCCAGCCTTGACATGGCTGCTGAGGACAACCAGCCTCCGGAGCCCCCGGTCCTTCCTGAGGCTGAGGTTTCTTTTGCCTTGGCACCGAGGGCATCTCCTCCCTTGCCCAGCGCGTGGCCGAGTCATGGTACTCCTGCTCCCTTTGAGACTCTAGAAGAGGCAAGGGTGGCGCTGGACCTCCTCCAAGGTGAACTTCAGGGCCAGGATCGTCATTCGGTGCAGGGACGCATGGGGCTCATCTATGGTTGGCTCAAGGCTGATGCGTCTGTTCGCGCGGCCTAGGGTTCTGTGGAGGATGCCCAGAAGGCGCTTGGGCTGGCCGCCATGGCGCGCGACCTGGTGTGGCAGGTGGCCACAGAAGCTGAGGACCGGTGCCGCATGGCTGAGGCTGATCTGAAGGCTCTCCAGGACCGGCAGGCCGCCCAGGCCAGCCAGCTCCAGGAGCATGAGGAGAAGCTGAAGGCCCAGGAAGCTGCCATCGCCAACCAAGATGCCGAGGTGAAGAAGACGGCCTGAGACAGGCTGGAGAGCGCAATCGCCTGACGAAGCTAAAGGAGGAGGCGGAGGCAGCCCAAGCGGCCCTGGCCGGGGCCAAGAAGGTGGCCGCCATGGAGCGCAACACCCAAGCCTCCCTCAAGGCATGCTTCCACAAGCCCCAGAAGGCGCTCTTTGGAGATGACCCCTCGAGAAAGACGGTGGTGATGACCCCGAGGGAGAGCCCTGCTGCTCTGCTTCCTGAAGTTGTGGCGGTGCTCGAAGATGTTGTCGACGGGTTTGCATCCTTGGTGGAAAGCAAGGCGCACTCACTTTCTTCCTCGGCTCTGACGTGCGTCTTCAGCCATCTTTATCTCCATGATGCCAGCTTCAACCTCTCCTCTTTCCTTACTCCGGTGGACACCGACTCCCAGGATGCTGTTGCTGCTGCCGTGAAGAGCTTCGTGGACGCCATGCTGAGCAAGTACCTTGTCGTTGGTCCTCCTACTGAAGCCGGTGGAACGGGCGACGCGCACGACGATGAGGCTCTGCTGGCGGGCAGTGGTGACGCCCAAGTCTGAAGAGGTGGCCCGGCGATTCTGCTTTTGCTTGTTTATCCGGCATCATGCAACATGCCTCGGGAAGGCGTTTAAAACTATTTGTTTGGAACAATATGTCTTGTAATAGCTATATTACGCTCCTTCAGCTTTTCAGCTTGCTTTGTTGTTCTGCATCAGCAGAGCGCGGCCCCGCGTGTACCTCGGCCGCTGTTGGGTCGTCCGGATCACCAGGATGAGCCCAAGGGGTGAGGGGCTATGTGACTAGTTAGGCTCCTAAGTCATGATGCTCAGGAGTCCTCCTTGACATACGAATAGACCATCCTACCTTTTCCTCGCCGAGCTCTCGCTTGGGTGGGGTGTGCAAAGACCAGGCCCGCGAGGCCTGGCGAGTGGGGTACGCCAGGCGTGACCTGAGCATAGCCCCCGTTCCTAGCCCCCTCGCGCTACCTTCCCGAGGGAGAGCAGTGCGGTGAGGCTAGTCACTGAGCCCGAAGGCTCCCTGAGGTTAATGCGGCCGTGAGGCCACCTCCAATTGTTTATCACCAGCGCGGAGCATAGTGCTTCCGCTCCTACACGGGCATAGCCCATCCTCGGCAGTGTCGACGGCCAGCGCGGAGCATGGTGCTTCCACTGGTGCGTGGGAGGGGGCTCCATCTGAGGAGAGCCCCCAAGGCGTGTACAGCCCCGCCCTGACACATGGCTTGCACGACAGGGCTGGAGGAGGTGTATTTGTGCACCCGTGGGCTAGCGCGGGACTCACGAGGCCCTACCTGAAGGCGGATTGCACCTGGTCTTGATTGGAGATGCTTGAATTGGTCCTGCGAGATGGTTAGGCAACCTGCGCCGAATGAGTTTCCTGAGGTTATTGCATGAGAAGGCCAGACACCAACGAGCCCAGGAGGTGACGTGAATGGGACCAGCCCGCGAGACGAGCTCGGCCCATTTGGATTATCGGACTGTAAGGATGGACCCGAGCACGAACGCCGTGCCAGTCTTCGATGTAAAGATCCTAAGAAAAACAACGGTAGCGGTTCCGTGGGCCACGGGCACAGGTCGTGCGCCCTCACTCATCCACCCGTGATTAGCTCATGCGAGAACAAGGCACCAAGCGCCATGGGAGGTGACGTACACGGGAACTGGCCTATGAGCCAGAGGTCAGCTACTTGGGTTTAGTGACACTGCAGGGACGGACCCGAGCACAAACGTCATGCCAGTCCTTAATCATGAGGCGGTCGTGGGAGGGCTTGCAAGGGCGCGAGACGTTCTTAGAGACAAAGCGCCGGTCAGGCAGTTAATAATTCAGAAGTAGCTTGCAAAGGATTTTAACTGGCTCTGATAAATGCGAAAGGGATACATGCCGTAGGGATGGACCAACACGGACTAGGGATGATGCAGCCCGAGGGGCGCCACCAAACTGAACAAACTAGGGAGATGTCACCTGGCACCGTTGCTGAAGAGTTGTTGAAGTAGCCAAAAAACACGTGCCACTAAAGCAGTTCCTCCTGAGCCGCTCCGATGCCGAGCCTCGAGAGGCTCGGAGGGACCGGAAGGCTCCTGAAGGTGCTCCTCCATATCCGCCAGGATCGCTTTGTGTCTAGCCTTGCAAGCCGTCCGAGTGTCCCTCATGCAGCGCTAGAATGCCTCGGCCACGCCCGCCAGGTCAAAAGGCATGCGGACGTAGCTGTGAGGCAGACCCTCGCATCGGCCGGCATGCGACGGCCACACGAGCTACTGAGACACGGCCCTGTTGAGCCCGGGAATGTCGATGCAGACGCGGAACTCCTTACCCTCGCCAGGGTAATGAGCCGCGCCACGCGGCAAGCGATGATCACCTTGCAGAACCCTTCCTTCTTGAATCTCCTCGATTGCCTTGCTGATGAACTCCTAAATGCCTGGTGCCCAATGCCTGTTGCCTTCTCTTGGGAAGTTTGCTCTGAAGAGCACCTCCACCTAGTGCCTGAGTGCCACTCTCGTGACATTGGCTAGAAATGAGACCCTCCAAAGGAGAGCCCCCCCAGCCTAGCCTGAGAGGAGCATCGGGCGTGCCTTCCTATGCGATGGGTGAAGGTGCCGCATCCGGAGACCCGAAGCTTACCGCTCCGTCCTCGGGTGATGCTTCCTCACGAGACCCCTGGCCCAGCTGCGGCTTCTTCGTCTTGGGGGCGACCTCGAGAGGGAGGGTGCCATCTTCGTCTTCTGGGTTTTCAATTGCTACAGCCTGGAAGGCGTGCTCGAGGGAGCACACTGCATCCTTCTCATGGCAGGCGACCGTGATGATGCCGCCGCTTCCTGGCATCTTGAGGACGTTGTAGCTGTGGTGTGTGGAGGCCATGAACTTCGCCAGCGCTGGGTACCCTAGGATGGCGTTGTAGGGCAGGCAGATGTCGGCGACGTCGAAGTCAATGAGATCGGTGCAGTAGTTGTTGCGCTCGCCGAAGGTGACAGGGAGGCAAACTTGCCCAATCGGATGTGTCGATCCGTCGGTCACTCCTGAGAATGGCATGGTGGGGTGTAGTTGATAGTACGGCACCTTGAGCCTATCGAAGTCTGAACGGAGAGAACATTGAGCCCTGCTCCACTATCGATGAGGGTTTTGGTGACAGTCACGTTGCTGATGACGGGGGAGCAGAGAATGGGGAGTGCACCAGCGGTGGCCGCGCACTTGAGCCGGCCTGAGGAGTCGAAGGTGATGGTGCACATGGACCACTTGAGAGGGCGAGTTGCTTCAGTATTGGGGAGCGCTGCATTCACCTCGCGCGCAAACTGCTTGAAGACACGATGGGAAGCCGGGGCCTGTGAGCCGCCCAAGATGCTGGCAATGGCCCGAGGCTCCTGGAAACCCCCAGCCCCCTCATCCTGGTGGTGATCCTCGTTCCTCCTTGGCAGTGGAGGCAGAGGAGGCAAAGCCTTGTTGCACTGAGGGCAGTCCTCACGAGGCTGCTCCCTCCAGTTGCCCTTGCGATGCTGGTCGCGCCATTCCTGATGGCAGTCGTGTCCATCCCAGCGTCCTCCACCTTGTCCCCCTCCGTGCCCATAGCCTCGATCGTTGTGCTCGGGGCGTCGACCGAGGAGCCTGTCGCGGAGAGCCCTGAGCTTCTGGCAGTCGCTGGTGTTGTGGTTGTAGACATTGTGGAAGGCGCAGAACGCCCGCTTGCCCTTGGATGACTCAGGGTGGTCGCAGTCGCGCTTGGTCTCTGGCTCGGCCGCCAGCACGGCTGGCCCCTTGAGCTTCGTGTCCTTGGTCTAGGTCTTCTTGTCTTCTGGATCAGCATCAGGGAGCTCGAGGAGTGAGAGGCGTCCCTCCTTAGCCCTTGCACATTTGTTCGCCATGTTGAACATCTCCAGAGTGGTGCAGAGATCCACGTGGATGGCTAGCTCCTCCTTCATCTTGAAATCGCAGACGCCATCGGTGAATGCGGAGATGATGGCCTCGTCAGACACCTTGGGGAACTTGAGGCGAACTTTGTTGAAGCGCTGGATATACTTATATAGGGTCTCTCCAGGTTGCTGCTTGATGTGGCGCAAGTCGCCCGCGGCCGGCGGACGGTCATGAGTGCCCTGGAAGTTGGCGATGAAGCGGCTGCGCATCTCCTCCCAGGAAGAAACCGACCCCTCGGTCAGGTTCAGGAGCCAAGAACGCGCGCCCTTCTTGAGGGCCATCGGGAACTGATGTCTACTACACAACCTTCTTCTTGTAGACGTTGTTGGGCCTGCAAGTGCACATGTTTGTAGGACAGTAGCAAATTTCCCTCAAGTGGATGACCTAAGGTTTATTAATCCATGGGAGGCGTAGGATGAAGATGGTCTCTCTCAAACAACCCTGCAACCAAATAACAAAGAGTCTCTTGTGTCCCCAACACACCCAATACAATGATAAATTGCATAGGTCCACTAGTTCGGCGAAGAGATGGTGATACAAGTGCAATATGGATAGCAGATATAGGTTTTTGTAATCTGAAAATATAAAAACAGCAAGGTAACTAATGATAAAAGTGAGCGTAAATGGCATTGCAATGATAGGAAACAAGGCCTAAAGTTCATACTTTCACTAGTGCAAGTTCTCTCAACAATAATAACATAGATATATCATATAACAAGCCCTCAACATGCAACAAAGAGTCACTCCAAAGCCACTAATAGCGGAGAACAAACGTAGAGATTATGGTAGGGTACGAAACCACCTCAAAGTTATTCTTTCGGATCGATCTATTAAAGATTTCGTACTAGAATAACACCTTAAGACACAAATCAACCAAAACCCTAATGTCACCTAGATACTACATTGTCACCTCAAGTATCTGTGGGCATGATTATACGATATGCGTCACACAATCTCAAATTCATCCAACCAACACAAAGTACTTTAAAGAGTGCCCTAAAGTTTCTACAGGAGAGTCAAGAAAACGTGTGCCAACCCCTATGCATAGGTTCATGGGCGGAACCCGCAAGTTGGTCACCAAAACATACATCAAGTGGCACGTGATATCCCATTGTCAACACAGATAAACACAACAAGACATACATCAAGTGTTCTCAAATCAAAGACTCAATCCGATAAGATAACTTCAAGAGGGAAACTCAATTCATCACAAGAGAGTAGAGGGGGAGAAACATCATAAGATCCAACTATAATAGCAAAGCTCGCGATACATCAAGATCGTGCCATAGACAGAACACGAGAGAGAGAGAGATCAAACACATAGCTACTGGTACATACCCTCAGCCCCGAGGCTGAACTACTCCCTCCTCGTCATGGAGAGCGCCGGGATGATGATGATGGCCACCGGTGATGGGTTCCCCCTCCGGCAGGGTGCTGGAACAGGCTCCCGAGAGGTCGAGGATGCAGCACTTGCCGCAGAGGATGCAACACTTGCCGCAGAGGCCAGTAGCTGTGGCACTGTGGAGGACGAGGCCGAAGAGGCTGAGGAGGAGCAAAGATTCCTTAAGTGGGTGGGGCCCGCCAGGGAGACCAGCGGTGCCGGCGTCAGGGTTCCCCTCGCCGCGGAGGCAGCCGAAGAGCCGGCCGAGGAGGCGTCCGAGGCAGACGATCCCTTGGCCCCGAAGAAGAGACGCGTCTTGCGGCGGACCGGCTCTGGCGAGCTAGTCTGCCCCAGCAAGGCCACGCAGCAGCAAGGGGCTCAGGCGCAGTCCATGCGCCAGACAAGGCACCCGATTGCGGAGGCGCTGGAGGAGGCCACATCAGCGAAGACATCTACAGCCGCTCCTTCCTCTTCGACCAGATGTGTTGCGGCTTCTTCCTCGGTCGAGCGCGTAAAGACCCCGTCTCCCTCCCCTGCGGGCTCCGTACCAGCAGCCAAATACGACCTTGGGTTGTTCAGCCAGAGGAAGGAGAGGAGGGCAGAGGAAGAGGGCGAGTATGTACTCTGCTTCCCCATCTACTCTTTGATCCCTTACTTGAATCGCTTCATCTTGACTTGATCTCACCGTTACACGGACACAGAGACGCTGGCTCAGAGGGTGAAAAGAGCTAGGGCATTGATGATTGTTGAATCCCCAACAAGCGCTCCTCGTGCATCGGGGATGATCTTCATCAACCCGGAGTCCAGCCCCCGGCGCAGCCCCCATTCCAGCCCCCAGCGTAAGTTTATAACTTATTTCTTGCCAGCGGGCGTTGGAGAGCGTCTTCTTATTGATGACCTTGCCAGGCCCGCAAGAGGGGAGCAGCAGTAGAAGGAGACACTAAGGGCCATCCCAGACATGCCGACCCCATCGACTACGCAGACCAATGAGCCAATGCGCTCGGAGGAGGAGGTGGCGGGCATAGGTGCTTGATGACCCAGAACTGTAGGGGATCTATGATAGTCCTTTCGATAAGTAAGAGTGTCGAACCCAACGAGGAGCAGAAGGAAATGACAAGCGGTTTTCAGTAAGGTATTCTCTGTAAGCACTGAAATTGTAGGTAATAGATAGTTTTGAGATAAATAATTTGTAACGGGTAACAAGCAGTGAAAGTAAATAAGGTGCAGCAAGGTGGCCCAATCCTTTTTGTAGCAAAGGACAAGCCTGGACAAGTTCTTATAATGAGAAAAGCGCTCCCGAGGACACATGGCAATTATCGTCAAGCTAGTTTTCATCATGCTCATATAATTCACGTTCGTTACTTTGATAATTTGATATGTGGGTGGACCGGTGCATGGGTACTGCCCTGTCTTGGACAAGCATCCCACTTATTATTAACCCCTATTGCAAGCATCCGCAACTACAAAAGAAGTATTAAGGTAAACATAACCATAGCATGAGACATATGGATCCAAATCAGCCCCATACGAAGCAACTTATAAACTAGGGTTTAAGCTTCTGTCACTCTAGCAACCCATCATCTACTTATTACTTCACAATGCCTTCCCCTAGGCCCAAATAATGGTGAAGTGTCATGTAGTCGACATTCACATAACACCACTAGAGGAGAGACAACATACATCTCATCAAAATATCGAACGAATACCAAATTCACGTGACTACTAATAGCAAGACTTCTCCCATGTCCTCGGGAACAAACCCAACTACTCACAAAGCATATTCATGTTCATAATCAGAGGGGTATTAATATGCATTAAGGATCTGAACATATGATCTTCCACCAAATAGACCAACTAGCATCAACTACAAGGAGTAATCAACACTACTAGCAACCAACAGGTACCATCTGAGGTTTTGGTACAAAGATCGGATACAAGAGCTGAACTAGGGTTTGAGAGGAGATGGTGCTGGTGAAGAGGTTGATGGAGATTGACCCCCTCCCGATGAGAGGATCGTTGGTGATGACGATGGTGATGATTTCCCCCTCCCAGAGGGAGGTTTCCCCGGCAGAACAGCTCCACCGGAGCCCTAGATTGGTTCCGCCAAGGTTCCGCCTCGTGGCGGCGGAGTTTCGTCCCGTAAGCTTGCCTCTGATTTTTTCCAGGGTAAAAGACCTCATATAGCAAAAGATGGGCACCGAAGGGCTGCCAGGTGGTCCACGAGGCAGGGGGCATGCCCACGGAGGTAGGGCGCGCCCTCGACCCTCGTGGGTGGTGGGTGGCCCCCCTCAGATATTTCTTCCGCTGGATATTTTTCATTAATTCCCAAAATGACTTTCGTGGAGTTTCAGGATTTTTGGAGCTGTGTAGAATAGGTCTCCAATGTTTGCTCCATTTCCAGCCCAGAATCCCAGCTGCCGGCATTCTCCCCCTTCATGTAAACCTTGTAAAATAAGAGAGAATAGCCATAAGTATTGTGACATAACGTGTAATAACAGCCAATAATGCAATAAATATCGATATAAATGCATGATGCAAAATGGACGTATCAGCGCTGGTGACCCCATCCCCGACAGCAGACGTTGCCGACGAGGGGGACGTATCCTCCCCACTTACTGCAGGTAAGTTACTTGCTTCTCCTCCTTGCCATCGCCGCCTTGATTTCCTTCTTTTTCTCTGTCTTAAACTTTTCTGATTTTGGCTTTGCCCTTCTCCCCTCCTTGGCTTTAGATCCTCCTTTGGCAAACCAGGCGGACATCGATGCCGGGGTCATGGAGACCACCAAGAACGCTGAGGCCGAGGCCACCAATATTGCTGCCGAGGAGGCCTCCAAGGGATCCGCTGAGGAGGCTGCCATGGGGCCTGCCGGGGAGGCCGGCATGGATCCTGCCAGGGAGGAGGCGGCTAAGGAGCAAGGCCGGCAAGGCTGCACCGACTAGGCCGCCACGGGGCCTGCCGGGGAGGCCGGCGAGGCCACCACTTGAGAGGCCGCCAAGGGTCCTGCTAGTGAGGAGGTGGTCAATGACCAACCTTCCTCCTCCTCAGCTCCTACTCTAAGAAGGTACTTGAAGGTTGGTGATGACCTTTTCTTCAGCATCCCAGGAGCGGCAAACACCAGAGCGCCAATCGAGGGGAGGTATTTGATGAGGAGATCCTCACCGCTGTCGGGCTCCAGGTTCTTGACAAACCGAGCATCAGCAGCAGTGGCTCCAGGGAGGACCAACTCCTTCAGGCCATGGGCGCTAACTTCCACAAG
Source organism: Aegilops speltoides (assembly GCA_021437245.1). Taxonomy (NCBI): domain Eukaryota; kingdom Viridiplantae; phylum Streptophyta; class Magnoliopsida; order Poales; family Poaceae; genus Aegilops; species Aegilops speltoides. The sequence continues at coordinate 266,985,853 of CM038143.1, read as the reverse complement.
CTCCAAGCTCTTCATCGGGCTCGCACGGAGATAGTGGACTCCAGGATGGCGGCTGTGGACAAGGCTGAGGCAGACTTCCAGGAGCGCGTCGCCCAGATGAAAATCTGGTCTGATGAGGCTCAGGAAGATCTGAAGGCCTCCCAAATCCAACTAAGCGAGCGCCAGCGGGAGATCCTTCTGAAGCAGGCCAATTTTGACAAGTCACAAGAGGTGGCAAAGGCAAAGGCCGCCAAGGACGAGTCCGACCAGATGCAGCACCGCATCCTGCTCGATGCCCAGGAGAAGAACTTGGTCGCTCGCGAAGCGGTGCTTGCCGCCACGCTTCGCATCAAGGACGAAGATATTGAAAATCTCGTCGTGCAGCGGACCCAAGACCTGATGCAGAGGCACCAAGAGGCACTGAATGCTCTGGTCCTCGACCATGCCGACAAGCTGAAGGAGGTCATAGAGCGTGCTGAGGTGGCAGAGGCGACCAGGATCGAGCTGGCCGGCGAGGCGGAAAAGCTACAGGTGGATCTGGCAAAACTCAACAAGGAGGTCTCCACGCTCAAGGACAATAGAGAGAAAGCTCTCTACGACCTGGCGGAGATGCAGACCACCATATCTGATAAAACCAAGCTGCTCTCCAAGGCCAACGAGTCCATTGACGATCTGAAGTTGAAGCTGGGCAGCCAAGAGAAGATGTTCTCGGAGTCCCAGGATCGTGAGTAGATCCTGGCCAAGGATCTTGCGGACGAGTAGCTGCTGGTGCAGGCTGCCGTTACTTCCCACAATGAGCTTGTGGAGAGCACGAAGCTTTGGACCAGCCACCTTGTGGACATTGCGGAGAAGCTTACTGCGCAACTGACTACCATGGGCATGCCCAACTTCAGGTTCTCCCACGAGGCGAACGTGGCTGACAGCGCCAGGTTGTCCTTGTTCTTCGAGCGTGTCCTTGACGCCCTGAAGCTGCTCCAATCCACCAGGGCAGCCTACCTGGCCGAGGAGTCCCGGCAGCTTTGCCGGAAGCCTTGATCAAGGTGCTCACCCAGGTGTCGCACTGGAAACCTAGCGTCGACTTCGCTCAGGCGCTTCATAGGTTGCCAGAGGGCGTCCACCGTCAGGCGCTCGAGGAGTGCATCGAGCCCATCATCAGCTGCGTTAGGTCAGTCGCGAGGCTGGAGGGCCAGCGCCGGGATTAATTGCTTTGTTCCTTGTTGTCGCTGTGAGTTCGCACTCAAGACAAATTATCTTAAGTTAGAATCCGAACAACTTTTGATGTAATATAAATTTTGTTGTGCTTTGAACTGGTTGCATGTTATTCTCTCGTTTAGTTTATCCTTTTATTTTCTGCACCCTATGCTTAGCTGGATAGGCCTGACGGTGCGCGCACCCCTTGCCGTAGGCTCTAGAAGGACGAATCCTTAGCAGCCTGCGGAGGGCGTCGATGCCAGCAGGTTACGTTGCCGCTCTTGGCGTAGTCACTTGAGCTGTCGAGCGGACTCAAAGCAGAACAGTGGCGCTATTGATTACAGCAAGGTACCCCATCGTCCTTAGCAGAGCGCAGCACTCGAACTGTTGAGCGGACTCGAAACAGAACAGGGCCGTTGTCAATCGCGGCAGGGTTCCTTTTGCGTGCAGGTTCTCCATACAAGGAACGAAACCATCGAGGGAGATAACCTTATAAAAGAAAGGATTACTCAAGGTTTAGTTAACTTAGCTCTTTGTTTCTGCGCATATCGCCGTCGTAGCTACAGACGATGCCGCTCGCCCGGCCCCTCGCACCAGGGTGGCGCGGTCGACCTTGATTGTGCCGATCTTCACGATCGTCTTCCTCTTCGGAGCCGTGGCGACGAAGAAACTACTGTACTAACTAACATACCAGATTCTCACAACTAATTCCCCCCCTACCTGGCACGCCAAAGATGTCAAGAAAACCGATCACCTATGGGGTCACAAGGATCCCTTCTACGTTCGGCGGGGGATTAGCTGCACGAAGCGCAGGTCGAGCCATTAGTACAAAGGGTATTTTTATCTAGGTTCGGGCCGCAAAGATGTGTAATACCCTAGTCCTGCTTGTCTGGTTTTTATGTGTGTTCTTGAGCTTTTGAACTAGCTATGGTGCGTGCTTTGTCCAAAAGTCTGAATCCTCTCTCTGTATGCCTTGGGCCTCCTTTTATACGCAAAGGGGTTGCCACAGTGGCACACAGGAGGTGGCAAGCTACAGTTGCACGAGCTTATCGCTCGGCAACGTAGGACAAACGCATTTAATGCGTCGTCTACGTGTCCTCTTGCTTTATTGGGGATGGCAACAGAAGCCACCTCATCCTTCGCCGCTCCTCCTCGCCTTGACACGCGTCCGGGTCGACGAGGCTTGCTGTGCCACACCAGCCAACTAGCTACTGTGTTGGCACAATGGTAAGCTTCCACGATGATCTGCATGCCGCCACGCAGGCGTCTGCTTAGTTGGCACGCCTATCGTCGCACAGGAGTGGTGGTGACGTGGCTAAACCTTGCCGGGCGTGGGTCTGGCCGTGGCCCTGCGATCGTCCCCTGCAAGGTTTGCCAGGGGCCTTGGAGTCGTCCCCGACAAGGGTCTTGCTAGGGATCTTCGTCTTCGGGTCCCATGTATACTTGTGGGCTGTCAATCTTTATGAGGAGCTGCATGCTATTAGGCATGTGCTCTCTAGATCTTGGTCTTAACGTTGTGAATGGTGTCAAAGCTCTCTGCCCCAAGGGAGATGGACTTGCTGGTGCTTTCCGGGTTGCCCCGGCGGTGGTCCAGCTTGCCCTCCACTCCTTGTGCTTCGGGCATTTGTCTTGGTAGTCTTCGGGTTTTGCCTTCCTCTGCCTCGCCAGGCCCTACCGCAGGTGTGGCTGCGACTGCCCGTGCACTAGTAAGGGGTACAGAAGTACCCACACTTTTGTACACCAACAACCCTCGTGTATAAGAATAAGATTTTGGGACGCTGCCCTTTTCATTATCACACATACACGAAGGGACCAACGGTGTGTCCAGTGCCCTGTGAAAATAGTCATGGCCGCCCATCCAAGCACGACCCCATCCCGAGAGTGACCTCATGTCACCCCCGTCACAAGTAATGCGGGCACCATCCTAGTATCGGACTAGGTAATTAATAATGCCCCGTCCCATAAGGGGTAGAGTGGTTGCACATATTTGGTTGGGACGATAATCATACCTTAAATCTAATCCATCATTTTACACACACAAATGCTTGCTTCAGTACACCACTTCTTCCTCAAGTGGTGACCTAGTTAAACATCACCCACGGTCATTAGGGGCACACTGTGGGGTTCTCGAAAGAATGCAACCCCAAGGTGATCATGGCATACATGCAACATCATGCATCAATATGAAGTGTTTTTCATCGCATCTCTTCCACAAGGTAGAGCTACGAACATGCAAGTACCAATGGGCATGCATCAATGCAACAATTATATCAAGCTCATAATCAAGAACATCTTCATGCATACCGAAAAATTTATCAATGAACAAGAGAGGTGTATCATGGTCAAAGGGTTGCTTGCCTGGCTCAGCAAAGTCTTCGGGGTCTTCAAATTCTTGAGGTACAACTCATTCATCAGCAACGCAATCTATCATTGCAAAATAACAACGAGAAAAATAACGCAATTGCAAAACAGAAAAATAAAAGTGCTCATAAAAATGTCCATCTATTTTTGTTAAATAGTAGTATGAAAACTAAGAATGCAAAAATTCTTAGTTTTGAAATTGGAGTTAAGGAATAGTGGAAATGGATTTTCAGAGGGGAAAATAAATGCTCAAATTTGAATTTACATTTGAACAGTCTGGAAAAGTGTGATGGTTGTGTATGAAAGTTACATCATTAACTAGGTGGGATTTTTATAAGAATATAGGAGTTTGAATTATTTCATTGGACAAATATTTTGATATATGGAATTTTTGCAAGCTTCTGGAAAAAAAAGAAAAGAAGAAATGGCACTGTGCAACTGGGCCGATTCGGCCACAGTGCAGCAGGCCCAGAGGTGATCAAGCCCGTGCGGCTAACCACGTCGAGGGCGTATTTACAAAATATGCCTTTAGTCGACGTAGTGAACCGGTACACGCGCATGAGTTTTAAAGCTGATGGGTGGGATCCCGCCGTTAGAGTGTGTGGCTGACAGACGGGCCCCACAGCCATCGTCGTCTACCTTGGGCCAGAGGGCGCGCCGAGCTCACCGGCATCGCTGTGGTCGAAAGGTGAGGCGATCTGAGGGCACCGACGTGCTCACGACGAAGTCGCCGGGTGGAGGTGGAGTTGGCCGCCGAGGTGGCCAGGTTCGCCAACGATGAGGAGGCAGGGCGGCGGCGCGTCGGGAGGTGGATGGATTGCTCCGCTCATTCTGTAATCGATGCGGAAGAGAGAGCGGAATCGATCAACAGGGTCTTGCGGCTCCAAATTGAGCGAGAATGGGGGCGGAGAGGGCATGTACCTCTGGATCAACGGCGACCCGAGGCGGCGGAGCTCGAGCTCGATCTCGAGCTCGGATGGCTCTGGGGATGAACGGGAGGCACATGAGGAAGATTGGGAGTGGGAGAGAGTGAGTGGTAGGGAGGGAGAGGCTCGGGGAGGCCTTAAATAGCCGGCCCGGGGCTCACCATGGACGGCGCCTATGGGTGCCCGCAATGGTGGCTCTGGTGGCGATGGGAGTGAGCAGGGGAGGCTGTGCGGTGCTCGTGGGAGTGTTGTAGGGTGCTGGGAAGGGAGAGAAGGAGCGGGGTGAGCTCGAGGCGGGGCCCCTGGTGAGGGCAGTGAGTGGCAGAGCGGGGCGGGGCTCTGTTCATGCCCGGGGCGGCCAGGGGAGAGAGATGGAGGATGGGGTCGACCACATGCCGTGTCCCGGACATTAAGATGGTCCTCCTAGCACGTGGGGTAGAGCCGGGGTAGTCGGAGGTGTTGGGCAGGGAGCCGCTACAATGCGGGATCGCACTGTAGTGTGCTCCAGAGCGTGTGTGTGGTTGGCATGGCCATTTTTTTGGCAATGTGGGCACGGCCAAGTGTGTCTGGTAGTGCTAGGGGGTAGTAAAGAAGTGGGGAGAGGCATTGGATGGCCTAGAGAGCCAGTAGGAGAGAAGAGAGGTTGAGGGAGAGAGAGAAAATGGTTGTCCAGAGAGGGAGAGAGAGGTTTTTACCCCCCAATAATGTAGTTGTGGACTTGCAAATGTGACCGGAGGTAGAGGGGATTAGGAGGAGCTGTGGTAAAAATTTGAACTCAAGGAGAATAGAGGAAGAGGTCAAAATGGTGGTTTTGGAAATGTGGCAGAAGGTGTTTGATGCATGTTAAGTCACTTGCACCCATCTCCTTCTTGTTCCACTTGATGGGGGTGTTGAGCATGACCATTTGGCAAGGTGGTAGAAATTTGAGCTCATTTGGACAAGGTTTACAATGTAACTTTTGTAAACCCTAGAAATTAACAGAAATGGACTTGCTTAGATCTAGCTAAGCTAAACTCTTCTCCTTGGTTCACCACTTGGTGTAGTGTCATCATTTGGGTATTTGAGCATATCCACAAAGTTTGGGATCAAATGGAGAAAGTTGGCAATGTAAAGTTGTTCAAACTTGGATCTGGACAAATAGGGTTTTGGGGCGCCTTTGTGAACTAAAGCAATTTTGATTGGGATTAAACTTTGCAAGATCATCACACAAGGCATGTGTGACTTACCAGAATTTTCTTGGAATTTTTAGAGAATATTCCCTTTGTAAATATTTCAAAAGCTTAAAATATCCAGAAAGGGTTTTTGAGGGATTTGACCAATATTTTGAAAATGATGTGTTTAAACTCTTATATATGGACAATATATGTCCACTGAGTTTCCCTAAATTTTCTCAGATATTTTTAAAACATTAAAATAATTTTAACCTATTAAAGACCATTTCTTCCCTAAAGAAAAAGCCTTCAAATAAAATAGGAATAACTTTTAAAATTATATTTTTGTGGTTTATGGGAGTCCTATACCTAGTAGGAGTCAAATAAACTTTTCAAAAGATTTTTCATACCCCAAATTAAGTACTTCTAGTGCAAGCCTCAATTCAAGGGTTTTTGGAAAACCTAACTTAGAAAATACTTTTAGGCCAAACTATTTTTGTAAGAAAATACTATTCTATTCTATACACATGGCATGATCATTGGGGCAAAGTTTGGATCAAGGAGATGAAGTATAGAAGGTGGAGCTATACTATGACTTTCATGAGCACTTGAAACCATAGACAGAAAATCCAAATCAAAATAAAAAACAAAATAATGTAAAAGTTTTTGCCAAACCACATTTTATCACAATTTATTAGCTTAAGTGTTGAGGCATGAAAATCAGGGTGTGACAGACCTACCCCGTTACAAGAATCTCGTCCCCGAGATTCCGAAACTAGGCATGGTAAGGAATACAGAAACTTAGATCTGGGGTAGTCTTCACGTCCTCATACTGCTTCTGCTTCCGTGTGGTTCTCCTCTAATCCTTGAAGTACTTGGTGGTGAGGCTTCGTGTTTAACATTCCACATGATGCAGGTTGTGAACGTGTCTCTTGCATAGGTTAGCTCGGGTTGATGGTTTAGTGATCGATGTACTTGTAGAGATTGGGCTAGTTAGGAAATTGGAAATACTTTCGAAGTTGTGTTGCATGGAAAACATTGTGCACACCGGATAATTCAGGTGGCAATCCCAGATGGTAACCATCTTCTCTTTATCTTGTAGTTTCCTCGAAGGGGGTCGATAATCTTGGTGTGAGCTTCCCTTTGGCATGGAAATGATTGGTTCTTTTTTATAGGAGTGACTTGCAGGTACACATGATCTTTGATGTCAAAGTTTACTTCTTGACAATGGTGGTTGGTAAAGTTCTTCCTTCTTGACATGGTGGTCTTCATATGTCCTTAGCCGAGCGGCTCTTCTTACATCTTCGGGTAGACATGTATGTCATCAAGTAAAGATGACAACCAAGTTTTCCAAGTACTCCAAGAAGTACATGGGGGTACATAAGGTAAGGTGGGGTATTAGTGGTGGTATCGGTTGAGTATTGGGCAAAGTCTTCTCCACCTGGAGTCAAGGCTCAAGGTCATGATCTGACCATGTTGTGGCTTGGTAGGGCTTAAGGATATCAAGGATTCTAAGGTGCGAGCGAATGTTTATTGTCTTATCCTTGAGAATTTCTGAGATGCCAATTGTTCCATCTAGACCTCGAAACAGATCACCTTAATTATACTACTGAAATCATCATCTTGTATAGGTCAACTCCAATCATTACTCATGTTATTCATATACTCATGGCTCCCGAGAGGAGGTATAGACATGTCAACTATTTCTAAACTCATATCAATGCGAAAATCCATGGGTAGATCACACAAGCTGCTAAGCTTGAATTAAACATGACAATCCAAGTGGTCAACCTATTCATCCAAGGTCCATGATAGTGCATCTCTATGCTAAGGAAACACGTCGTATTCCAATCCAAGATCCTGTTTCCTTCCTGTGTATCAACCCCAGTAGTCCATTATCTTCCACCAGTCACTATGTACTTCATTAATTCTATTAATCCAATGTCTATGGGGTTCCACATGACCTTCTAATGTCCTATAAACCCAAATACTCGAAAGGGCCACCTCTAATGTAGTTATTCCACCAATTTCCATTATCGAGATCTGATAAACTCCTATGTCAAGCTTATATAGATCCTGAAATGAACTCCGACAATTAGTCCAACCCCCTAGTTCACCAAGAAACATGGTATCATAATCGAGATCATCAGTTTAAATCCAATTTACACTGGACCATGTGTACTCACTCATCATCTATACTTCGCTAGGATCACCTATTTAATCCAAATCTCAGGTCCAACGAGAATTTCTACATGTTTTCCCCAAGTCATTATCGTAATATCAACTATCTCCAATCAATATCCCCTGGTTAAGTCAAATCCTTATACTTCCATGAATTTCATCTTGCGATCATATTTGTCCTACAAAAATCCATTTTGCTCCAGGGTGATGAAAGTTACTCTACTCTATTAACACAATCTCACCAAGTTCACCTACCAATATGAAAGGCTCCTAATCCCCCAAGGAGTCTCAGTTAACTCCTCATGGTCAATGAAATAAACCCATCATGTCATCTGTCCTCTATTCCTATACCCTCAAATTGGTCTACCCTATGGCATCACCAGTTCTTGTGCTATGTTAGGATGACAATGTGCTTTCTCACTTTGTCCACTAGTTCCATAATGAACCCAATGTTGAGCAAGGTTACGGAGGCTTAAATGGTTCTCTTGCAATTTTGTTGGTTAAACACATTGTTAAGGATTCGAGCTGGGGTATCTCGTGGAGTCTCGAAGGGTCTAAGGATGGTTTCCAGTATTGAGGGGTAAGCACAACTCTACGGAGTTGCACTTAGTCGAGGAGGCTGTAGAGAAAGTATTTAGTGCTAGTTTGGTCACCGAGGTAGAATCCTTGGTGCATCTCCTATTGCTGGTCTTTAGTTGATGGGAGAGATGAGAAATAGAAGTAACATAAAGGAGGGGAATGCCTAAAAGGGGGTTCTATGGTGCAAGTGCAAACAAACAGGTGCAAAAAAGGCCACACGCAATTTCATTAAGATAGGATAGGTGATATAGTCGCGTACATGCTGCCTAGGGCAAAAGTGCGACTTATATCAAAACAAAAACAGATAAGAACAAGCAACACTCAACATGGTTTCATTTGAACCGTCATATGGACTTGACTGCGCATAGGGGTTACATGATTCATCCTACCCTAGGGGTCCTCGAATTCGGTAGTTATGCTTGCTTCATCACTTGGAGAGAAAGGCGTTCAGTCTTCAGCTTCTAGGTTCTCCTGGGTGCTAGTGGGCATGCGACAGTTGGCTGCTTGTTGGGACACATCTTGTTAATATGCCCAAGTTCACCACACCCATGACATGTGACGGAAGCAAAAAGGTTGTTATTTAGTCTTGGGTATTGTCATCGGGGGCCTAAAGATGATCCTCTATGAGGTGGATATGGAAATCCATTCCTATGCCTCCTGTGTGGGGTTTGGTTGCGGGCTTTCCAAAATTCCTCGATTTGATGCTCCTGATTGACAATGTGGGCTTGTAGGGCAGTTGTTGGCATTCTGGATACGGGGGTACCCAGACATGCCTACCTGTGGCCCACTACATGCTCCATCGACGGCCTGGTACGACCCATCTTTGGCAAAAAGAAACTCAAGACCCTCGCGAGGGGCCAAGCCTCACGAGGCGGACGACGCCAAAACCTCCAAGGGGACCAGCCTCCTCAGGTTGGCTCCCGAGGGGCGGAGACTTCTTTGCAGGGTGCACCTCATGAGGCTCGGCTGACGTTAGCCATGATGACCATGGTCGAACGGGCGCCAGCGGGTGTAGAGTGCCAGTTTCCACTTTGGTGCAAAGGAGGCAAGCAGCAGACGCGGAGTCCCAAGGAATCAACCAAAGGTTTCCATTCTGGTGCAACAAGACCAAGACCGCCAGGATGGCAGGAGGGAGGTCATCGTTGAGCCCACTGCAGCGTCATGACCAAAGGCTTTTCGTAGGTGAAGACCACTTCAGTCAAGATAGGATGTAATTCCTGTCCCCCTTCAAATCCGGCTGTGGTGGGAACCCTTCCCGCCAACATTTGGGAAGAGGACCAAGGCCACCGTAAATAGGACTTAGCCACCACCATAGAAGGGGGTCGAAAACCGAGAGGGAAAGAGTAGAACAGCGATCGAATCCATTCTCATCCGACCACCTCACCAGCTCTCCCGAGCTCAAGAACACCTCACCTCCTGAGGCTAGTTCATCCACTATACTAGTTCATCCATAGCCCCTCGAGGAAATCCACCAAAACACTGGAGTAGGGTATTACACCGCAAGGTGGCTCGAACCAGGATAAACTGTTGTGTCTCTCTGTCCCTTTGAGCTCGACGCTTTAGTCTTAGAGGATCGTGAGTAGGCAGACTGGGTAGGTTGAGATCTCCGCACGCATCCCAGAGTTTGAACCTATCAAGGGTTTGCGGAACTCAAAATACCACATTTGGCGCGCTAGGTAGGGGTGCGTCAGACATCCGCTGCTCCGTCGCCACATCACGCCACCGGCTTTGAAGGCGGGCGCTCCTTCGTCGACTTGGCCATTGTGCACCTTCGACGGAGCCGAGTGGATCTGCGCTTTCACTCCTGCCTTGCAACGGGTGGAGTGGCCACATAAGTTCAAGCCAGAGATCTCGCCACACTATGACAGCGCGGCAGACCCGGCCGGCTTCCTCCAAGCGTACGAGGAGGCAGTTTGGGTGGCCGGCGCAGACCACATGGTGAAGGCCAACTGGATCCCCATGGCCCTTGTAGGCGCACCGCGTGCCTGCTTGCTCAACCTGCCGGAGTCCTCTGTGGCCTCCTGGGAGGAGCTGCGCGGCCTCTTCATCGCACACTTCACGGCGCTGGCACCTCCCATCGTTGCAACCCTTCTAGGCGGCTCGCAGTCACCACCCTCCGACCGACACATCAAGCAGTTCTACCACCAAGTGAGCGCCACCTAGTGAGCCTGAGGGCTCCTCCGGGCTGGGTGGCACCTAAGGCCGACCTCGCCTTCGGCCCAGAAGATCATCCAGCGACCACGGCGGGAGTGGGTGCACTCTTGATGCTCTGCACCCCACCATCTGCAATGTGGCGGTCACCAATACCCTCATTGATGGCAGAGCCGGCCTCAACATGCTCTCCGCGGAGGCATTCAGCCTGCTGCACGTGCCCCCCGACCGGCTCCGCCCCACCAAGCCCTTCTTCGGGGTCGGCAATGGCTCCACCAGTCCCTTGGGGAAGATCCGCCTCTCCGTCACCTTCGGGACCCACCACAACTACCGCATCGAGCTCATCGACTTCGACATCGCTCGGATCGACCTGCCATACAACGCCATCCTTGGGTACTCGGCCCTGGACAAGTTCGTGGTGGCAACTCATCCGGCCTACAACCTCATGAAGATGCCAGGTAGGAGCAGTGTCCTCACAGTGGCAGGGGACACCGAGGACGCGCTGCAGGCCCTCAAGCTCGTCTTCAGGTCCGCGACGTCTGTGCTACCATGCAAAAAAGGGGGCCCTGAGGCCCCAGGGGCAGCACCAGCTAAGAAGAAACAGTTGTTCTCCCAGGACCGAGCCGAGATGAAGCCAGTGCCAGTTGATGAGGATGGGGCGTCAGGCGCCACCTTCACCCTAGGAGTTGGCCTCCCTCAGGAGCAAGAGAAAGCATTGGTCAGCTTCTTGCTCTCCAACAGGGATGTGTTCGCATGGGAGCCCAAGGACCTGGTTGGTGTTCCAAGGGGAATAATCGAGCATCACCTGAAGATATACCCAAACGTGCACCCAGTGAAGCAGAAGGCCCTCGATAGTCCACCGAGAAGCAGGCATTCATTTTCCAAGAAACCCGCAAGCTCCAGGATGCTGGGGTCATCAGGGAGGTGCGGTACCCGGAATGGCTCGCAAACCCAGTCGTCGTCCCCAAGAAAGGAAGGAAGGAGCGCATGTGTGTCGACTTCACCAACCTCAACAAGGCTTGCCCTCAAGACCCCTTCCCACTTCCCCGCATCGACCAGATCATCGACTCTAGTACCGAGTGCGATCTATTGTGCTTTTTGGACGCTTTGTCGGGCTCCCACCAGATCAAGATGGTCATGCACGATGTGGAGAAGACGGCGTTCCTGACTCCCTGCGGGGTGTACTGCTACACCTGCATGCCTTTTGGGCTGCGCAATGCCAGGGCTACCTTCCAACGGATGATGCACATCGCCCTGGGCAGGCAGCTCGGGAGAAATGGTGAGGCCTATGTTGATGACATAGTGGTGAAGTCTCGGGAGGCGAGGGCCCTAATTGAGGATCTGGAGGAGACATTCGCCAGCTTGTGCAAGGTGAACCTGTGGCTCAATCCAGATAGGTGCGTGTTCGGGGTTCCCTCTGACAAGCTACTGGTTTTCTAGTGTTGCACAGAGGAATCGAGGCCAATCCGGAGAAGGTCAAGGCAATAGAAGACATGATCCCTCCGCAAACGCTCAAGGAGATGCAGAAGCTGGCGAGCTGCGTGACCTCACTGGGGCGCTTCATCTCCAAGCTGGGAGAACGCGCCCTTCTGTTCTTCAAGCTGATGAAAAGGAAGGGGCCGTTCGAGTGGACCACCAAAGTTGATGCAGCCTTTCAAGACCTCAAGAGATAACTGACTAGCCCGCTGGTGAGGGCGGCGCCGTGCTCTCTCGAGCCCCTGGTGCTCTATTTGGCCACCACCCCTCACTCCGCCAGTGCTGCTCTGGTGGCACTAAGAGAGGAGCGCACAATTAGGGACCCTCGGTAGGGCGCTCGACCACCAAGCGAAGCGCGGCAGCCTCAGGACGGTGCTCTTGAGGCCTCAGCTGACTGTACGACCAACATTCCTCCCGAGGCTAAAACCAACCCCTCGGCCGGGGGCTCCTGAGCTTCATGCTCGCGAGGATGCACTTGGCACGACAGGAGATGAGACCCCCGGAGGACCGCATCCTCAAGAAACGCAAGACTTCGCCAACGCCTCCTCCTTCGTCGAGCACCCGGTCTACTTCGTTAGCACAGTACTAAGGGAAGCACGGGCACGCTACCCCATGCCTCAAAATCTCTTACTTGCGCTCCTCGTTGCCTCCTGAAAGCTGCGCCACTACTTCCATGGCCACCCCATCAAGGTCGTTTTAGCCTACCCACTGGAGAGGGTGCTCCGGAGCCCTAACGCCGCCGGGCGGGTTGCAGAGTGGAACATCGAGCTCCAAGCGTTCCAGCTCGAGTTCAGCACCACCAGAGTCATCAATGGCGCGACCCTCGCAGATTTCATGGTGGAATGGACTGACATCCCTGACCGCGAGGTAAGCGTGGACTGCTCCCTCTTGCCTGGTGATGAGGCGCCAGACGGGTGGACCATATACTTTGATGGCGCGTTCACATGACAAGGAGCAGGGTCCGGGGCCGTCCTCATTTTACCCGCCAAAGACAAACTCTACTACGCGGTGCAAGTCTACTTTTAGCAGGGCGAAAAGGTCTCCAACAACATCACAGAGTATGAAGGCTTGCTCTCCGGCCTCAGGGCCGCAGCAGCGCTAGGGGTGAAGCGTCTCACCATCAAGGGCGATTCCCAACTGAAGGAGTCCTGGATTAGGGGGTGTCCGGATGGCCGGATTATAGCCTTTGGCCGGACTCCTGGACTATGAAGATACAAGATTGAAGACTTCGTCCAGTGTCCGAAAGGGACTTTCCTTGGCGTGGAAGGCAAGCTTGGCAATACGGATATGTAGATCTCCTACCATTGTAACCGACTCTGTGTAACCCTAACCCTCTTCGGTGCCTATATAAACTGGAGGGTTTTAGTCCGTAGGACAGAACAACAATCATACCATAGGCTAGCTTCTGGGGTTTAGCCTCTCTGATCTCGTGGTAGATCTAATCTTGTACTACCCATATCATCAATATTAATCAAGCAGGAGTAGGGTTTTACCTCCATCGAGAGGGCCCAAACCTGGGTAAATACATCGTGTCCCTTGTCTCCTGTTACCATCCGCCTAGACGCACAGTTCGGGACCCCCTACCCGAGATCCGCCGGTTTTGACACTGACATTGGTGCTTTCATTGAGAGTTTCTCTGTGTCATCATCTTTAGGCCCGATGGCTCCTCCGATCATCAACAACGATGCGGTCCAGGGTGAGACTTTTCTCCCTGGATAGATCTTCATATTCGGCGGCTTTGCACTGCGGGCCAATTCGCTTGGCCATCTAGAGCAGATTGAAAGCTACGCCCCTGGCCATCAGGTCAGATTTGGAAGTTTGAACTATACGGCTGACGTCCGCGGAGACATGATATTCGACGTGTTCGAGCAGCAGCCAAGCGCGCCGCACGGTCACGATGGGAATGATCTAGCTCTACCGCCAGACAGTGCCCTGGAGGCCGCACAAGTGTCCGCTCCGACCCTTAGCTCGGAGCCGACTGTGCCGATCGAGGACGGGTGGCCGGACAACGCCTTGGGGGTTGCTATCTCTACGGCGATTGAGCCGAACACCAACCCTGTCCTTTGCAAAGCTCGTGACTCCAAGGCGCCGGTGTAACGCCCTGAGACCGACGCTCCAGAAGACTTCCAGCTACTCCAAGTTTCGTCGTGTGATTTGTTTTGTTTGTTGCATCTCTTGCATTGCATCATGTCATCATGCCATCATATCATTAATTTTAAAAAACTCATCTAAATAAATTGTATGGATCTTCGATCCATTTAAATCGAGGGATATTCACATGGTGATTTCTCTTTAAAACATATTCAAAGCCTCTCAATATTATTAGAGAGCTATATTAAATATCCACTAATTCGGAATCACCCATAAACACACTTGCAAAATATTTTCGTTCCTATTCTGCTTCAAGTTTGGTCTCCAACCTTGCCATGTATTCTTTTATCATTTTCCGGAGCTCCACCAAAAATCTCAACATTTTTGGACACTCCTAAATCCTAGACTCCATTCAAACCCCTTTGGCGCAAGTTAAATAATTTTGGGTTTAACTTCGCCTATTTTGCTGGAACCATTTTTTGTTGGGTTGGAAACATTCCATAAAGCCTTACAAAATATCCCACCATTGTATTCTCCTCCATGGCCTCTTCTCCTGATTCTTTTGGGTCTCTCCCTATTTTTTTTCTGTAAGGAGTATATCAAGAGAGAGGGGAGCAGTGCATGGCCGAAGCCCGCTTAAGGCCCAGCTGCAGCCTGACCTAGCCGACCCGAGAGGCCTGCCCGATCTCCTCTTATCCCCAGCCGCGCCCTCGTCCCGTCCCCTCTTCCTCCTTGCAGCACCGCCATCTCTCCCTCCTACTGCTTCGACCCGATCCCCTCGTCCTTCTCCTCCGTCGCGAGCCCCCTTGACCTGTTCCTCCTGATCCCGAGCAACCCCCTTGTCGGCCAACCCCGGTGGCCCTCCCTCGCCGTCATCCATGGCCAGCGCAGCCTCGCCGCATCCTGCCGTTCTCCGTCGTCGCCGGACCCGCGCCATCCTCTGCTTCCTCTACGGCGACCAGGGGCCACCTCGCTCGCACGTCTCCTCCACCAGAGGCCCACAACGCTCAAGGGGAGTCGAGCTCCTCCCCGTCCCCATGGTGGTTGCTTCCCCAGCCACCTCCTTCTCCGTCGGCGACCTCGACATCCGCTGTTAGCTGCACGTCCAGCAAGCGTCACCGCCTTGCTTCTCACACCCGCACCCAAGCTGCTCCACCCCTTTCTTTGCCTCGTGCCCGACGGCTTGACCGACGCTGCCCTGCACCAGCTCGTGTGTCCGCGCGTGTAGCCACGGCTGCCATGGCTAAGGGTTTTTCGTGCGTCGCCGGGAGCTCCTCCAATTGTTGCCCCGTACACCGCATTGCTGCTGCCGCTGGATTGCCGAGACCGATCCCCCAAGAACCTCATGTTCAACTACACAACGAGCGTCAAGTACCACTACAACCCGTGTTCGACTACGTGGATTCTCCAAGTACATGGATACGCCAAGTTCCACTCCGAACGTGTACGACTACTTCCACTACGGCCCGTGTACCACTACTCCCTTCGTTGAACCCGAACCGTTCCGAAAATGCACGCTTCGAAGGTATAACCCCAAGACGACCTTCTGAGAACGAATGCATGTGTTGTATGAGATGCCCGTGTTTGCACCATGTCCGAGTTGTTCCTTGCGCTTTCCTCGTTTGCCATGCCGCCGTCCTGTGGGAACCCGGAATCCGGGATTGCCCCACCATCTTGCATGACTCGCTCATGTCACACTTCCTTTTTGCACCGGTACCTCCATGAGCTACCGGGACCGGAATGTTGCCGTGGCATCATTTTCGGTTTCGTTGCCGTGGCACCCCTTTCGTTCCGCCATGGTGACCAAATGTTTCATAACATGCTCATGTCAACATTTTCATAAAATTGCATATAACTTGTATATGTCATCCGCATCATGATAACAACATTTAAAATGTTTAAACTTGTTGTTGCATTAAATTGCTAAATGCATATGGGGATTTACCGGATTTGTTGTTTTTATATCCGGCCCCATTTAAATTGTTTAGATGGTATAGTTTTTGTTATGCTTCACCACTTGCCATGTTAACCAACATTTAATCTTGTCTTGTTCATAACCGAGAGAGAAACTAAATAATTGATGTGGTGTTCCGTCAATATGCAACTCGTTGCATATTGAGCTCCACTTAAATTGTAGTGTTGTTTGTTTCACCTTGTCATGTCATGCCTCATTAAACCGGACATGCATCATACTTGTTTATGCATCATGGCATGTTTATGCTTGTGTGTTTACTATGTTGTTTGCTTCTTTCCGGTTTGCTTCTCTCGTTAGCTTTGGTTTCGTTCCGGAGTTGTGGGGATCCGTTCGACTATGTCCGTTTGTCCTCTTCATGGACTCGTTCTTCTTCCTTGCGTGATTTCAGGCAAGATGACCATACCCTCGAAATCACTACTATCTTTGCTATGCTAGTTTGCTCGCTCTTTTGCTATGCCAATGCTATGATGCCTACCATTTGCTTGTCAGCCATCCCATATTGCCATGAACCTCTAACCTTTGACACCTTTCCTATGCAAACCGTTGTTTGGCTATGTTACCGCTTTGCTCAGCCCCTCTTATAGCGTTGTTAGTTGCAGGTGAAGATTGAAGCTTGTTCCTTGTTGGAACATGGAGATGTTGTTCCTTGTTGGAACATGTTTACTTGTTGGGATATCACAATATCTCTTATATTATTAATGCATCTATATATTTGGTAAAGGGTGGAAGGCTCGGCCTTATGCCTGGTGATTTGTTCCACTCTTGCCGCCCTAGTTTCCGTCATACCGGTGTTATGTTCCCGGATTTTGCGTTCCTAATGCGGTCGGGTGATTTATGGGACCCCCCTGACAGTTCGCTTTGAATAAAACTTGTGCAGCAAGGCCCAACCTTGGTTTTACCATTTGCCTCACCTAGCCCTTTTTCCCTTGGGTTTCCGGAGCCCGAGGGTCATCTTTATTTTAGCCCCCCCCAGGGCCAGTGCTCCTTCGAGTGTTGGTCCGAAACGGGCAGACTGCAGGGCCACCTCGGGGTAACTCGAGGTCTGGTTTTACTCGTAGGCTGACCTATCCGGTGTGCCCTGAGAACGAGATATGTGCAGCTCCTATCGGGATTTGTCGGCGCATCGGGCGGCTTTGCTGGTCTTGTTTTACCATTGTCGTAATGTCTTGTAAACCGGGATTTCGAGTCTGATCGGGTCTTCCTGGGAGAAGGTCTATTCCTTCGCTGATCACGAGAGCTTGTCATGGGCTAAGTTGGGACACCCCTGCAGGGTATAAACTTTCGAGAGCCGTGCCCGCGGTTATGTGGTAGCTTGGAATTTGTTAATGCCCGGTTGTAGAAAACCCGAAGTTGACCTTAATTAAAATACATCAACTGCGTGTGTAACCGTGATGGTCTCTTCTCGGCGGAGTCCGGGAAGTGAACACGGTGTTGGAGTTATGTTTGACGTAAGTAGTTTCAGGATCACTTCTTGATCATTTCTAGTTGTCGACTGTGCGTTGCCTTCTCTTCTCGCTCTCATTTGCGTATGTTAGCCACCATATATGCTAGTAGCTTGCTGCAGCTCCACCTCATGCCTTTACCTTACCCATAAGCTTAAACAGTCTTGATCTCGCGGGTTTGAGATTGCTGAGTCCCCGTGGCTCACAGATACTTCCAAAACCAGTTTGCAGGTGCCTATGTTACCGAGCAGGTGACGCAACCAAGCTCAAGGAGGAGCTCGATGAAGACCTTGCCCTTGGTGTTGTTTCGTTCTAGTTGATCAGTAGTGGAGCCCAGTTGTGGTCGATTGGGGACCTTTTTCGCATTTGGGGTTCTTCTTTTATTTTGGTTCCGTAGTCGGACCTTGATTGTATCTGGATGATGTAATGCTTTATTCATGTAATTATGTGAAGTGGCGATTGTAAGCCAACTATGTATCTCTTTCCCTTATGTATTACATGGGTTATGTGAAGATTACCTCACTTGCGACATTGCTTTCAATGCGGTTATGCCTCTAAGTCGTGCTTTGACACGTGGGAGATATAGCCGCATCGAGGGCGTTATAAGTTGGTAATCAGAGCCTTCCCTGACCTTAGGAGCCCCACTGCTTGATCGTTTTTAGTGGCCGAGTTGTGTCTAGAAAAATGTTTTGAGTCATTTAGGATTATATATATTGGAGAGTTAGGAATTCTTTTTACTCCCCAGTCTCTTCATCGCTCTGGTAAGGCATCATGACGTAGAGTTTTGACTCTTCTCTTCTCAAATTTCACTAAAATTTTTTTTTTTAGGATCACGCGGGTATCTTGGAATCGTTCCGATGGTTTTATGATGAGAACATTGTCTTGGTGCCTCCTGTCAGGGGTTTAGTGGAAGTGTCCCGGGGAGTTGAGCTCTGAGGTGTTGTCGTCATAATTTTATCGTTGCAGTTCTGGAATACCTGAGTTTAGTACGCCGACATCGAAAATCTCTTTTATGCAGCTGTTGGTGAGATAACCCCGATAACCCAGTATTGAGGTGAGTACGGGAGTATTGCCATGACTCGTATAACGGATGTTTTTCGAGGGTTGAGGTAGACGATTTCTGAAGGTTTCTTGGTTATGTGTTGAAGGATGGATACAGCTGGATGTAGGATTTGCTAGTTTTGTGTGAGATATTATGCTTCCCCTGTATCCCCAACACCTGATTACATAACCGGAAATTTTTGGGAGTTTCATAGGTGGGAATTCAAGTAGCTCTTAGGATATCTTTTCGACGGATGTATGATATGAAATTGGGGTTCGACGTCTAGTGGTCCGCCTATTCACGGTTGGTTTTTCAGTGGTCTCGTTGTGTCTTAAAGAGTCCTTGGCTATGCCGACTCGGGGACGCTTCGTATGTCATGTGCATTGCCTTGTACATGATGGTGCTGTCTGATCGAGCCGTGTAGGCCCCACCACTAAAACTTGGCGAAATCTCTATCATATGTTTGTTCCGCTTATTCGCAAGCCAGTCCTTTGTTTTTGTTTTGAGTTGTGGTATTGAGTTGCTTCAATGTCAAGTGTTGATTCCATACCTTTCCGAAATGGTGTTCTCATACTCCGATGTGAATACCAATCCTTCTCGACAATCGAGATTGTCATGTCAATCCTTTTCAACCGGCGTGTTTCTCTTCAAGTGGATCCGATCACCTCAACATCAGCAAGACCAATTATCATTTCTTCTCAACGGTGTTTGTTTCATCCGTCTCTAAGTTGCCTTTGTTTTTCCCGCCCACCCACCCTTTTTCCTCAAGGACTAAGATTTCTTTACCAAGTATCCTTTTATTTTTGTGAAGTTCCTCCATTCTTTTCCGTCAATGTTCTTACCCGGTGGTTCTCAAGAAGATGTTCTACTAGTTCGTCATTCCTCATTCCTTTCTCTTCTCCGGTGGATTCAACTCAAGTTTTGTTGATCATACCTTTTTTCCTCATTTCAATGTCTTCTCATATCGGTACACCTCATTATCATTCTACTTCTCGCTATTTCTTATTCCGGAGTGCTCAAGATATCTCGAAGATTCGTGTTTCCACTCTGCATTCATTCAAGCTCTTTCGAGATTGGTATCTCATTCAAGTCATTTAATTCAACCGGTGCAACATCTCTTTTAAATCTTTTCAACGGTGTTCTTTTGAGTGGGCCCTAACCCACGTGTCTTTTCGAGTGATCTTACGACTCTTCTATTTTCCCAGAGCTATCCTAAATTCTTCTCCAAGTTTGACGTAAGAATGAATTATCATCAGTCATATTCCCTCCAAGATCGCTTTCAAATTCTTTTCATCGTTGGTTCAACCTTTCTAATTTTCATCCCGGAGTTTCTCAACAATTTGGTGGTGTTTCTCCTCGTCATTCTCAGCATTTGAAGACCGAAGAAGAGTTTCTCTTAAATATTGCTCCATTCTCTTCAAGCTTCATGGTTCTAGATTGATGCCATTCTCTCATAATTGTTTCGATTGTGAGAATTCTTTTCATACCCATTCGGAGCATTTCATGAGTTGTTTTCACTACTTTCCTCCGAAGGCCATCATTTCATAATTCCTCATTCTCAGCTTTCAGCTCTTGTTTTCCAAATCTTACCGGTGAATCATTCAAATATCCTCTAATCAGTTCATGATCTCTTCATTCTCTTGTATCTAAATCCTCTCAAGTATCTTCGTTTTCTTTTTCTCCAATTCTTCCCGGTGATTTGTGCATTTTCTACGTTCAATTTCAATTCTTACGGTGGTTCGTTCAAGAGTTCTCTTTCTTTGTTATCATATCAATTCATTCGTTCTTTCCAAATCCTACCGGTTGTTCGTTGAAGACCTTCTCAAGTTTTGATATATCTCTTTTAATACTTTCTTCGAGAATAAGTAGTATGCCAAATCCGTTGATTGTCATCAATTTAATTGGTGAAGGATAAGCATAACATAATTCTTATTCTTGTTCATCCAAGTGATTAATTCTTTATTCCGGAGGCCCTTAAAATTCTCGGTTTCAATTGTTTCATCTTTTCTTTTCCCGGAGTTCCAAGCTCTCATCACCACGAAGATCCATCTAAATCATTGCAAGGCTTCACCTTGTGTTTTCAACCTCCTTTTCTTTTTATCATCCTTTCTTTACCGGAGTTCTTCATGGAGGCTCTACATGATGGTTCATCAAGAATGCTTTTATTCTCGAATTGTTCTTCAAGATTTTTCTCAAAGTTATGATCCGCCAAGCTATACTCTAAAAATAAACGGGGTGTTCAACACACGTTTGTTTTGGGGAGTTCAAGTATTCTTCATCTTGCATTCCGAAGTGCGATTCTTTCTACCTTATCTTTTGAGGTGGTGTTAGGTCATTCTTGATAATTTTCCCTTCGCGTTTCATGATTCACAAGTTTCAAGAGTGACATATTTAAATCCATCTTTTTCTCTTTGTTCAAGAGATCTTTTCAACCGTCAATCTCTTCA